>VAFG01000276.1:315164-326346 GCA_013461545.1 Syncephalastrum contaminatum | reverse complement strand
TTTTTTTTTTTTTTGTAAAAAAAAAAAGAAAGAAAAATCATTCAACCTGCTAAGTACGAGTTTCAGTATTTGAGCTTGTGAATTCGACGTTCCTTGATTATGGCAACGAGATCGGCCCGCATCTCATACCGATGCACATGTCTTTTCCCGTGCCGGATGCGACCTTTAATTCCTGATCTCAAGCAATGCATTTGTTGCCGATATAGCGTCCAGTAAGTCACATAATGCAATTGCACCCATTCAATTTTTTTGTCCGTGTGCGACTTGGCCAATATCGATAAAACCAAGAGAGGTGGTACATAGGAGCGAGGGCAAGAAGAAAGACAGAAAAAGTGGATAGCTAATACGAAGGTGTGTCGCGTCTTATTGCAACACATATACAACACACACTGCATGCGCGTGTATTAATGTTTGTGTGCGTGGGAAGCCAAATGTTCCCATGATGGTAAGTGGCACTGTGGATCGGCAACACACGCATACGCACATAAACATAATGCAAACTTCACACGCACATGTCAAACTTGTCACTCCTACCGCAGCTGCCACTACAAAATATAAACATCACGACGCCCTTCCTTCCTCGATCCAATTGCATAAATAGATAGAGTTTGGAATATTGAGTGGTAGGATAAATGTGTTTATGAGCCTTGTGCTATAGCAGTCGCAAGGGAGTCTAGCTCTATTCTAGAACAAAACGAGAGAATCACTTGTTTTTTTAGAGGTTCGTGCGCTTATTTCTCGCCCTAATGGAAAAAGGAATGTGAGGATTGCAATCATTCGAAAATAATATAATGAAAAAAGTAACGTACGCGAGCCATCTTGATGGTACCCCAGGTGACGCCGAGGAGACCGGTACCGATGATGAGGAAGGTGGAGTAGACAAAGAGCTTGTCTCTGGGACCCTTCAAGAAGAGGAGCTGGTTGGAGGGAGCCTAATGGAAATGTCAGTCGATGGATGTCATGGCATTGCAATCATTTGAAAATGTGCGGTTGGCGAGCACCAAGGTAAGGTGTATTTACCTGGAAGAACTTCTGCTGCTCGATAACGCGGTTGGGTCTGTAGATGAGCGACATGGTTTGGAGATAAGGAAAGAAAACAAAAAACACAGCTTCCGCCAGGGCTTGTAAAATTTGTTGCAACTTGGGCGGGGGTCACGGGACTGCGCCATGATTTTATACCACATTGAAAAATCCTGCTGACCCTATAGAGAATCATTCTACGGAACAGAACGCGTTAAGACATTTTACACATATACCTTCCTATTGATCTGATAATACATGAAAAAGTACTGCCCTATATAGGCATAGGCTGGATATATATATTTCTGCGAGCTGATTTATGCGCGATTATTTCCAAGAAATTTTCTTTTTTCGCTGCTGCTTGGGAAAGCATGCCTGTTAGAGCCCAGGGCGGTGCGCAAGGTAGAATACTTATGACTATGTGTTATAGTTAAAAAAGATAAGAAATATGATGAATATATATGTTACACATAATGGAGAACAGGCCAACGTTGACGTACATAACGTGTGTTCGTATGTAAAGAAGACAAATTCACAGCGTCCTTATTAGGCGCAATTGGGCAAGAAAAACGATTCAGACACTATCTATGTTTTACCCCGGAGGATAATATATCGAGGAGCAGTCGCATACAAAAGAGAAAGGAAAAACAAGAAAAGAAGAGGAAAAGAATTTATGGTGCATCAATGTCAAGTACGAGTACACCTGCCCAAGTTCAAATCTTTGGGAGAGAAAGACAAAGGAAGAGAAAAAATAGACATGAAAGCACAGTCGTGTTTTCATACGAGTATGCGACTCGCCTGTACCACCAATGCTAAAGGACACGGAGTCATACTTGTGAGAAAGAAGCCAATGTCAAAGATCTTCCATAGCGGGAGTGGCAGATACCAAAAATCTCATCTGTTATTTTCAATTACATCACGAGACCTGGAAGTGAAAGAAAGGAATTGAGACCTGCCCTAGGCGGGCTGCAGTCTAACCTTCTGCATGATAAGGATGAGCGCAGAATAGCAAAATAAAGTATCCCGGCTGATGAGCAAAAAATAAACATTGGCTTTGTCCAGGTCCGCACATCCCGCAGAACCCGCAAGGTACGCTTACCATTGCATTGGTCTAACAATCTTATCATGGATACTAGTACACCGACCACACGTACGTTAGTCTATGTAATGTACGATGTTGATGTACTTGATAGGATCCATAACTTGAACGCACGTATACCACATATATATCTTCTATTTGATTGAGTTATTCTGGAGATGCATGTAATATTGTGCGTAACTGATATTTCCATGGTTCGTTTCATGCACTCGTAGACAGCAAAGCTCACAACCATCACCGGCGCCGGTCTTTAAAGGCCCGGCGTCCAAAAGATCTGATGCATGGTATGTCAGAACCAACAGTCCGCTCACACGTGCACCCGACGCCGGAGCACCTCGAGCAGGTACTGGTTGCATACACCACCGAACGCGCAGCGCCACCGCATACCAGCTCTGCCCACGTGTTAAGCGAAGGCTTGTCACTTAGCGTCGCTAAATGGCCGGGTGTTTCGAATTAAAAATATCGAAAATCGAGTAGGGTATAAATGGATGCAGACTATATACAGTATATGCCTGTGTAATACTCAACGGAGTCGAACTTCGGCAAATGTGTATATGCGTACGATATGCCTTTATACAAGATGTATTAAGCTGCAATTCTAGAAGGCTTACAAACTGCACATATGTTTATATGTGGATGTATCACGCTACAAGATGAACGAAGCAGCAGACACATATGCCTACTGCATGACTTTTCACGTACATGCACCAGGAGCATGGTAGAGAAGCGGGTGGCACCATGGCTTCGCCAAAAATATGTAATCCATGTCCGACGAACGTCCCGAGAAACCGAAACAGGCGCGTATAAACCCATTCGTTCAGTGCTTTTTTTTCTTCACTATGTCGTCACCCGTGTTTATTGTTACCGGTGCCTCGAAAGGCATTGGCAAGGCGATTGCCCTCCAGTCGCTGACCAAGTTTAATGCCCGTGTGGTTGCTGTGGCCAGAAGTGCCGAGTTGTTGGATGCCCTCAAGGCAGAGGCAACCAAGCTCGGCAAGCACGATGCGCTCGAGTTGCTTGTGGGTGATGTCACAAGCCAAGACATCGCTCGTCATGCCGTCGGCCGCGCCTTGGACAAATGGGGCCAGCTCAACGCGGTCATTGCCAATGCTGGGTATGATTAACCAGTGTACACCTGCCATACCATAATCAACTCACCCGTTAACTTGTCTAGTGTGCTTGAGCCTATCTCCACCGTCTCGGATAGCCCCGTTGATGGTTGGAAGCAGTAAGTCCAATATGAATACATTGAAATATGGTATACTAAACTGGATTAGCTTGTTCGAAGTCAACTTTTTCTCGGTCATCACCCTTGCTCAGGAAGCCCTCCCTGCGCTTCGCAAGTCCAAGGGTGCCATCGTCATGGTCTCGTCCGGTGCGGCTTCCAAGGGCTACCGCGGTTGGGGCGCCTATGGCTCGTAAGTACAATATGAAGCAGACGCTCGTGTACTTGACAGCTTTAATTTTCCTAGATCCAAGGCGGCCTTGAACCACTTGACCTCGACCCTCGCGGTTGAGGAGCCTGATGTCGCTACCATCGCTGTCCGACCTGGTGTGGTCGATACCGATATGCAAGGCCTGATCCGTGCTAATGGTCAAGAGGCCATGAAGGGCGACCACCAAATGTTCATCGACCTTCACGAATCTGGCAAGCTCGTCAAGCCCGAAGATCCCGCTCACGTCTTGGCCGCCCTGGCCGCCAAGGCCCCTCTGAACCTGTCGGGTACCTTCGTCAGCTGGGACGACGAAAAACTGAAGGAATACCGCGCTTAAATTATAAATCATAGACCTGAGGGGGTTTTTTTCTGCTGTAAATGGACGTTTCATTACACTGTATTGACAAAGAAAGAAAAGGAAAAGGAAAAGAGAGGGATAATTTCTCGCATACACTGAGAGAGATGAGGTGGGAGAAAGAGAAGAAGAGAGATACAGAGGACAGAGAGGAAGAGGAGAGCATATTATCATACATCATCAGAAGCCAGCGCCGGCCATCGTAGTGTTGAAATGTACAAGTTGGTGTATCATCATTGCGTCCACGCCATGTTTGTCCTGTATAGATCGATACCGCGTGTCGTCGTTGACGTGCCCAAAGGTGACCAAAATCAGCCCGCTTTCTTTGATGTTCTTGATCAAAGAAGGCACCTTTACCTGAAAAAACAAAAGCACACTTTGCGTCAGACGGTGATTCACGTTTTGTCTTTCCCGTATACTTACGAGGGGCGTGGCTTCACATATGATACCCAACAGATTATTCCGCTTAGCAAACTTGACTGCTTCCTTGAGTGACCTGCAGCGCACGTCGTCTCGGGCACTGTCTTTTGCTTCGTCCTGATCCAATCTTCGCTTCACGCCTCGTGTCTCGTCCTTATTGAGCCCGCAATAAGTGCTAAAGAAGACCGCATCTACCGAAAACGATGAGCATCGGCAGGAAAGGTACATGTACCACTTACAGTTGGGTTGTTTCCAGTTGACCACCGTACATATCGACGGATTAAAGGATGAGAAGAAGATGCTCCGACTACTCGCAGCCGCTGGCAACGTCCGTACGTGGTCATACACACACTGCAGCACCGCATCCACAAATGTGTTACGGTCAGCTAGGTTCGAAAAGGAGTGGAGGTCCAGCTCGCGCGCCATGGGGTATTTCAGCTCCAGATGGATACCCATCGAGGCCGGTAAGCTCTGCGAAAATGGTTACCATCACTTTTCTCTCTCTCTCTTTCTTTTTTCCCCTGCTCTGGCTTCTTACCTTCAGCACATGCTCGAGCGACATGAATTCTTTGTGGTCACACAGTCGCTGGATCACCCTGCTGTTGCCAGTAACTGTACACAGCTCTTGGTCTGGCTGGTCGTGGGATGCAAGAAGCTTTTTACCGACCTGACAAAATTGGTCATACGTCAGATCCGAGACGGCCAGGTCGAGCGCTTCGAGCGGAACAAGCCAATTGGCAAACACCACCGGCACCAGGTCCTTGGTGAGCTGCACCACAGCTCGGACATAGTCACCTGATAAGGAGGAAGCGGTAATGAATGAGGGCAGCGAGGACGAGCCGGCCGCGACGGCTGCATTGGCGGTGGTCGCGACGTTCCCGCCATTGGCTGGCGTGGTCGGCGTCATGTTGAGCGCCGTAGTGGCCGTAAATTGCTGGACAGGTGCGGGTGGCTCGGGCGTATGGATGGACGCCGAATTGGGCGACGCCGCGGCAGACGCTGCCGCGGACGGCAAGATCGTGTTGGTCGATTTCCAATAGGTTTCAATCCGACCGCCAATCTCAAGCTGGACACCGCGGAAGGGCTTGACAACCGAGTAATCATAAGACAATTCGCCGACCACTTTGAGATGGCCGTCAAGAAGGGGTACGGTCCGGTGGCCCTCGTTGATCTTGAAGTTGGCTTCGGAGAAGGTTTCGGGCAGAGCCACGCCGCGGCCGAGAACCTTGGAGCCAAACGTGGCGTAAATGTCAAACTCGAGCAGGAAGTCGTCGAGTTTATCGACCTGGAAGCTAAACACTTCGCGATCGTCGACCAAGGGCAGAATCACGCTGTGTGGGATCATGCCGGTGTCAGGCTTGGAGGATATAATGAGCTTGAGCGACGAGATCTGCGTGTTGTCGTAGAGACGGATGGGCGGCTGCCGCAGGCTGATCTGGACTTGATATTTGCGGTCGAGATAGCTGTGGCCGTAGATACGGAAGGGGATGATGGGCGGTGGCAGCGACAGGGACGGAATCGTGTCCAGTTCATGCTCGAGATCGTCCTGGGACGATGGTGCGGCCGTGCTGCTCACCTGGGTCGGCTCCTCAAAACCCTCCGTCTCGCACCCAGCCTCAATGAGAAGCTGCATACACTCCATCTGACCCTCCCACGCCGCATAGTAGAGCGCGGTCTTGCCATACTCATCCTTGACGTTGATTTTGCAGCCCGCCTCAATCAGGATCCGGACGCACTCGGCATGGCCGTCACTCGCGGCCCAAAACAGCGGCGTCCACGAGTTGTACTTGTCCGGGATATCGACATCTTCCTTTTGCTGAGCCAACATCCGACACAGCTTGACATGGCCCTGGCGTGCCGCCAAGTGGAGCGGATAGAGCGACTCGGCATTCGGCAGGTTCTTGGCCCCGCGTTCGTAGAGCATCAGCGCAATGTCGGTGTGGCCATAGTAACATGCGAGCGAGAGTGGCACGTGGTCTCCGTCGTGATGTGGCTCGGTGACGGCACCCGCTTCGATCAGGGCCTGGACGCACGGCGTATGGCCGTTAATGATGGCATACAGTAAGGGGGTGAACCCGTCATGATCACGCGCTTCAATGTCGGCATGGTGCGTAAACAAGAACGAGGCGCACTCGCTGAAGCCATTCATCGTTGCATAATGGAGGGCAGTGCGACCGTACGCGTCGGTGGCGCGCACGTCGGCGCCATGCTGCGTGCACAACTCGAGCAAGTCTCGCCGGCCCGTCATGGCTGCCACGTGCAGACATGAGCGTTCGTTGATATCGTCGACGTAGGTGTAGTTGACCAAGTCGGTGGCGACGAGAAGATCGATGATTTCACGTGACCCTTCGGAGCAGGCATGCCAAAACACGCGCGAGAGGCGGTCGCTGTCGTCGGGAGAAGGATGCTGCTTCATGCGGTCCAAAAGCTCTTGGACAAGCGGTGCTTGCCCACTCGAGACCGACTTGACGAGATCGAGCTCCATATCATCAATCGCATCCGTCGATGTCTCCTCGGGTTCACTCGCAGACTGGACGGGGATGCCGGCCTGGATGTTCGACAGCTCGAGTCGGTTGGCCGAGGCCAGGTCGGCGAGTTCGCAGAGGAATTGAGTGTTAAAGCAGGGCTGAATATCAATCTGGCGCGATAGATAGAGTTCTTTGGTGGTTGACTTGGACCGTTTGTCCCACTTTTTCAGGATCTTGCGGAAACCCTCATTGTTGAGCTCGACATATTTCTATAGCCCATCGTATGAGTTCCTCCCTCTTTGACCTTTGGGTCTTCTTACCTGGATCTTGTTTAATTCCTGCTCAAACTGGGCAAAGGCTTCCTGGATCGAATTGAACAGCGTCACCGCATGCTTTAACCGGCGTGTATCGGACTGCAGCACCTTTTTCTTGTCAATCAACGTCCGGAGCCGCACCTTGAGCTCGTTTTCCTTTTGCAGATAGAACGAGTTGATCTGTTTTGTATGCGCATGAGTACCCTTATCCAGAAGATGCTGCGTTTCCCACTACCTTCTCCAGCTCGCGTTCCAGCTTGAAGAAAAAAGCCGCCTTTTGAGATTGCAGCAGCTTGGACCGATCGTCTTCGCGGCTTGTGCCATTCTGGGTGAGGTTGTTCGGATTCACCGGTGCATCCAGCAATCGGTTCATAAACTTTTTGAGACCTTTATAATCTAGGTAATGGGTACTCCATTCCGTAAACTGTTGGCTCTGAATTTGCTTGCCAAACTAATTGACAGAGAGATTAAGACGTTAATGACTTTTTCAGGCGCGTGCCATAGGGGGGAATGGTGCTCCTCTAAATACCTTCATGGTTGACGCGATTAAACCGGCGCAGAAAGGATAAGCGGGCGTCCACCGTTAAATAGAAGGTAGAAATATATATAATATATATTAAGAGGAAGAGCGAAGGGTTCAAGCGAACTTTGAAAAAAAAAAAAAGTGACAAATAGAAAAAAAAAAGAAATAAAAGAGAATAGGCAGACAAGACCTCCGCACGCAGACACGCACACACACGCACACACACAAGGTTTCCACTCTCCAAAAAAAAAGGACTTCTTGACACCGACAAAAAAAGAGAAGAAAAAACCCAAAAATGGGCGACAGGAACCAGCGACGGGAAAACTCCGTTGTCGATCTTCCACAAATGCTTGCCGCACGCGACATCTTTCGTTGGCTGTCATTGCTCGCTGAGAATGTCAGTGCTACCATCCAGACTCGCTCTCACTTTTTCCACGCTAACCCTAATTAAATAAAAGTTTATACGTCCTTCGCTTGTTCACATTGACTACGTCTGTAGGTTACGTTATTGTTATCTACTGTATGTCCACGATGGCTCAGCGTACGTACTCACACGGTCAGCTATGCCCTTCGTCGATCAATGTATCTCCTTATCTATCTCAGCCGCGCTTTTTTAACGCCGCTTTTTTCTCTGTATATATCTTTATTTCTATAGTAAAATGAAGATGTCGCACTTTCGCGTGTACCTGTAGGAAAATATTACCAAAACGTCATTTCAGACCCGGATTAATGTTATTGCTGCCCGGATGAAATATATCTCACGTATAGCTGCTCTCAGCATGTTTTGTAACTGAATGGAAATATGTGGCATGCATTTTATGAAAAGCACATGTTTGTATACGTTGCGCCCCACACCCTTATATCAGGTATCTGGAAGTTTATAAAGCGTTTGAAAACAGGTGCAAAGACTCTCACCATCTTTGCTAGTACCAACTCGTCGCGCAGGTACCTAGATTTTTGCTTACTTAGTTAAGGAGGACATATGTACATCGAATATGCAAAGACACTTACACATTGATTTATGGACTTGGATACAAAGAGTGGAGGGAGGCTACATGATATGGTGGATCTGCTGATGACACAGCTCCGTCTTTGTCTTTAACGATGCATCAGATAAAGACTGACATATTTCTTTTCGCCTTTGACAGGAAGTCGATCTCTTGATGCTTGTCATACCATTACTAGAGCAGATCCTCTTCCAAAATACATGATATATTGGAAAAATAGATAAACTTTTGCTTTTTATATATAGAGGAGCACGGGAGGTGCAACATGCGAGTTTTTTTTTCTTTTGGTATATAGAAGGATGCTTATTTCAAGTGTGCGAAACACTGCTTGACAGGATCCAGAACGTCGCCACTGTTCCAATGGTATGCTGTGATGCCGACCACCGAGACCATACTACGCGGTGATGAGCAGGTGAAAATAAGATTTCCTATTCTATCGACTTACCAGATGATGCCGCACAAAATGAGGAGCATATCGGCGGCTTGGCGTGCAGGCGGCAGGTGGAGAGCCTTGATGTGAAAGAGAGGGGGGAAGACGAAGCAGAGAGGTATACAAAAGAGGGCGCCAATGAGCGAGACAAATTTGTCGAGCTTATCTTTGGAGCCGACGATGGCGATCCAAGCGCAGATGAACACGACCGAGACGCGAAACACGTTCTTCTGCCATTTAACGACAGCATTATTCTTGCCTGAGCGTGTCGTGAATAGACCGTTCTCCAATATCCGGATGGCTGGAAACAGTTGGAGCGGGATGGAGAGGCAGATCGCAAGCGAATAGAGGGTCTGGATAGACGACACGACAGGGTCGCGGCTGGGCAGGTTCAAGAGGATGATGGTCTGTACGTCTTCACCAAAGGTCAGGTACGAAATGGCACCCAGCGCAATGAACAAGCTCGTAATGACGACGAGGGCCCGTCTTAAGACGTTCGGGAACTTTTGGGGTTCCTTCATGGACTCGGTGATGGGTATGACCAAGCCAATGCCTTCATAGGTGAAGGCGAGGGTGCCAATAAAGAGCGGAAAGGAAAGCGGGTTCCAGAACTCCACGACACCCGGGCCATTCAGGGAGAGCTGGCGGAAATCATAGTAAAAGAGGTAGCCCAGACCAATGATGATAAAAATATCGGCAATTAGGGCAAAGACAGACAAGCGCTGGATCTTGCGGATCATGGCGAGCGGGATAAAGGCGAAGCTTTGGGCGAGGATGAGCAGGTGCATGGGGAGCGTCACACGACAGCGGGAAAAGGCGAGCACGAGCGCTTGCAGATTTTCAGCGACAAAGACCATGTAAGCGCAGACAAAACCAATCTGGGAGAGTGTGATCGCTACCAGGACCGCCATTTTCATTTTGGGTCCATACAGCACGCCGCCCATGTCGCCAAAACTGGCATGCACTACCAGACGTGTTTGCACTAATAGCAGGAAGGACCAGAGCGAGACACAGGCCCAGAGAATAATACCGACCACGGACATCAGCAGACCACCATTGTAGAAACTATACACAAAGAAACAGTGTGAATATAGAACATGATGAATATAGACGGAGACCTACGCTTTGGGTAGGAACATGATGCCTAGAATTACAGAGTAATGTAAGTCATTATATACAGATGAGGGCGGCTATCTTTTCCACTTACCGGTAGTGACAAAGGACTTGAGGAGCAGGAACATGGCTTTTCCCGGAGTCGCTTTGCCTTGAAGGACCTGACCGGGACGAGAGCGGGACATGAGGGGCATATTTTCACGGGCCTGGAGCTGGGCGTAGTCAAGGCGATGATAGTCCTTCCTGATTCGTGTCACAGCCGGGACGGGTAAGTCGTGTTCAATGGCTTGATAATGATGATGACGTGAATTATGATGGTGATGGTGTGTTCTTCTTGAAGTGCTTGGCCCTCCTGCCTCGGTATCTTCCTCGAGCGAATCGGTCGACTCGTCTTCCTCTGAAGAGAGGCTTTCTGAAGAAGACGTTTCTTGCTCGGAACTGTCGGTGTCACTCAGGTCTTCACCGCCGAAATGGCCATAGAGGCAGAGGAATTCAACAAAGCTTGAGGTGACAAAGTTGGGTCGGCGGCCGTGCTCTTTCGCTTGGGAGAGGACGAAATGACGTCTGAAACCACCGGGCTCTCGCAGGGTTTGGAGGACAGGATCAGGAGGGGTTGAAACAGGCAAGGCAGGCACGGAATGGCGTCGTTTGAGCTGGTCATACTCCACGCGTGCTGTCCATTTGTAGATTTCGTCGACGACAGCTCCTCCAGGCAGACGATGGTGGGTGCTGTACACCGGTGAGGCGGGCTCAGCTTGTTTCAACGTTGGTCTGTACCTCCTTCGTTTCGGAATCACCGGCACAGAGGGCACCAAATGGCGCTTGACCACCTTGGCCACCTGCTCCACTGGCAGGTCTACCGTCAACGTACGCTCCATAGTTATACGTAGTTATGTGTTGTATTAATAGGTAGATAGATAGATAGATAGATAGATAGATAGACAGACTCTCATCACACGCGCGTGTGTGTGCGTGTCTTATAAAAGTGCGTGTGTAT
>VAFG01000276.1:300058-314974 GCA_013461545.1 Syncephalastrum contaminatum | reverse complement strand
AAAAAAAAAAAAAAAAAAAAAAAAAAAAAAAAAAAAAAAAAAAAAGTGTAACAAACTTTACATAAACACACGCATCACCTTACACATATATACGCAAGGAAAAAAAAAAGACAGTGCAGAGAGGACATATTACGCGCTCGGGCAAAAATCAACTGAATGGGCTGGATAGGGCAACCTTTTATCAAACTCCGACTGTTGTTTGACTTGTACTGGGGCCGTCTTTTGTTGTATTATTTTTTTTATACATTCGAATCACGATGCTTCGCACCTCGTTGACCACCGTTCGCCCTCTGTACAGAATCGCCCGCTACAGCACAGCTCTTCAGCCCACGGTGAAGTCCGTCGCTCCTGGTGCTCCCCAGTCGCCCAATCGCGCCACTACATGGAGCCGTGACCAGCGTCCCAAGGACGACGCCATGCAGGGCCCTCGTTTTGAACAGACCGACATTGCTTCTCAGGTGGGGGATTAAGTTCCAAACAGACCACACCAAACTCAACTCAACTCAATCTTTGTTAGCCCAACGCCATGGCTGCCATTGACCTGATTGCCGAGGAACCCATCCAATTCTCGTCCAAGCGCATTGTTTCTTGCGACGGTGGTAAATAAGAAAGAGGAAGAGAGAAGAAAATACAGTGTACTAAGTGGTTGCATAGGTGACGCTGCTCTCGGTCACCCCAAGGTCTACATTAACCTGGATAAGCCTGGCCCGCATGCTTGCGGCTACTGTAAGTTATTCTATCTCATAGTCCATCGCATGAACTCATCTCTATCCATTCCAATAGGCGGTATCCGCTTCCAGAAGGAAGATCACCACCACTAGATATATATTCACCGTCCTTTTAAACGCTTTCGCTTTCTTGTTTGTTTTCGCAACCGATTCACCCCTCACGTACAACAAAACTGAAAGAGAGGAACCGCTCATCTTTTTTTTTTTCACGTATGAACGAAATAAACTCTCTCAAGTACACGCTTCCAACTCGTACAAGACTCTCTGCGTAAAGCTTTCCAGACTGTCTGAACATCCGAGCTTGGCTTTGAATCCCTCCAGTTCTTCCGGTGCCTGAGCGAGAATCGCGGTTTGCTCCTCGGGTGAAAACCGCAAGAAAAGACTCAGCAGGTCTCCCGAGATCGCATTCATTTCGCCCTTCGCGGCCTGCCGCCGTCGCACGTCCGCCGCAGATCCAATCAGACAGGCGGCACTGCTCCTATAGGCAAGCACCCGCTCCTGGACTGCCTTGAGAAAGTTATATAAAGCCGGTGGGATGCGCTGAACGATGACCAGGCCGCCCGCCATTGTCGCAGCCAGGATAGGTTCGCACCGTGTCGCTGTCCATGGCTCGAACCATCCGCTCTTGACCGGCCCACGCCCTAAGCTGGCCAGACACGGCTTGACAAGGATGTCTGGATAGGAAAAGCTAAATGTTTTGTGGAGGCGTCGCTCAAAGGATGTGTCGTCTAAAAACTATGAGTGGACAGCCCAGACGCATTATGCTTTTCTTTAGCTCCTCCCCTTACCTGGGTTGTTGTAGAGACCCACTAGTCCACCATCTCGCAGAGAGCCAATGGCAAAGTGGTCGTTCAATAGGTATGAACTCAGGAGGGTCCGTGCCACCGTGTCACTAATCTTTAGTGAGTAACTGCGCTCGCCTTTTTCCGTGATTTACCTCTTGAGATACTCGAACTTCTTTGTCTCTTCGTTGAAGCGGTAAAACGTGGCCGAGTGCGTCGCGGTTGAGACGCAGATCGTCTCGCCAAGGACGCACACAGAGGAAATCAGAAAGCGTAAGGATTGCCGTGCAAGCTCCACGAGCTTTTTTCGTCGGTGGTCCAACCGACACAGATGCAGCATAGTACCGCTCGAGAACAAGAGACTAACAAGATCCGGTTTTAGCTGCAGAGCATTTTCCGAAAAAAGGACTTACCCAGCTGGATGTTGACAGATCGCATACACGCCACCCGGGATCTGCTTGTGGGTGTGGACGAGGTGTACCGCATAGCTGTCTGGAAGATCCATGATGCGGTAAAACAACAGCGTGCCACGTTCGTTGACCTGCGCCGGATTCGGTCTATCGCGGATCTGCAGCGTGCCTAGGCACAGATAACGATCGACCTGGCCGTCTTCCTGCGCCACCTCCCATCCTAGAGAAAAAGCGATCGTCAGCTTCTCTTTCTCTCTCCCGCTTCCTTTCTTACCAGCCATCGCGGTGATCACGTTGCTCGCCTCAAAGTGTCGGTGGTTGAGCAGGATCTTGCTCTTGCCACGCACTCCCACGCTTTCCTCGCGACAGTCAAGCCGTATCGCATGCACCGTGTTTTGGATATGCTGGCCACGCCGGCCCAACGAGGCCAGAATCACATGGTTCCTTTTTCGGTCAAACCACAATTTGCGAGGCGACTAGATATATTGTCAAAAACATGCGGATTTGTTTCCTTTTTTTGCCTCGCTTACCTCGCCCATGGGCATCTTGGCTGCATTAGTACGGCTCGTCGAGTGCAACGCGTACAGTTTGAGGTAGCCCTCACTTATAAGCGCGGTCACGCCCAACGTATCGAGCGACGCAACTGCATCGATTGAGTCCGGGCACGGATAGACCAGGACAGGATCGAGCGCAAGCGTGTCACGCACCGCGTCGTGTTGGACTTTGATGAGCGTGTCGGCGTATAACAGCAGAGAAGATTGGGCGCATGAACTTGTTTCGATCCGGAGAGGCAGGTCTGAGACGCTTTGTATCACAGGTTCGGCCTGCTTGAGCAAATCCTCGACGCGGTAGGCAACAAGCGATCCGTCGCGCAGGCCAGCGAGCAGGTAGCCCGGGTGGCAGAGAACACCCAGCGAGTGTGGTACCTCCGGTACGAGGAGAGTCACTAGCAAACAACAATCAGATCATCCGTGAGGACCATGGTTGATCTTACCAGGCGAGTCGTTGCTCTGGATTGGGACCATGAAAAGCGATGGGTTTTGCGTGCCAACCACAAGCCAATCTATTCCGTCCATGCTATCCTCCTTATCAGCAAATCATCGAGAGAATGTGCTGCTTTTTCTCTTACCTCAGGAAGCACATGCAGGTAGGCTCGTTAAAGTCGGCCATCGGCAGTGCTGTGTCCAGTTGGGGCTGGATACAAGCACCCTCCTCAGTGTAGCCAAACTCCAATAGCACGATTGTGTTCGTTTCCGTACCGGCCAAGCATACTGCCATGCCCGACGCGCACGCACATCCAAGCGTGATCTGACAGTCCTTTTGAGTCTCTGCAGGTCTCCATGTCACTAGCGTTATGCCTACAAGCCTTGATGAGCAAACGTCTCCATCTCAACTGTCTATCCTTACCTCCTTGCGCCGTATCTTTGATGATAGACACTTGGTCACGCGTCACTTGCACCACATGCGTGGCATCTAAGCGTTCGGCTAAGAGAGTCTCCACACCGACAGCGAACCCAGATACTCCCGTCCAATCCGTCAAGGCACCATCTATTCAGAATAAGACGATGGCCAAAACTCCGTGCTTGCGCGACTTACCTTGCACCAGCATCACCTTGGTGTCCAGCGCTGACGTCGCGACCACCAGCGATCGATCTTCCGAGAGTGCCAGATGCCATAGCTGCGATATTCTACAAGACAAGACCAGATCAGACATACAATACCTGTTACAGCGGCTCACTTACCCATGCCACTCGGCTTCGGACGTCTGGACCAAGGTCGCCTCGACGCCTTTAGCAAAGGTGAGCAGAGATGCCTGCTTGCCGTGGCCGCCTGCGGCCAACACTGCGTCCAAGTGCTTGTCTAACCAGCCATATCCCGTTGTTTGCGCGTCGACGATCGGCGCGCGGTTTGTCACGGTTTGCAGCGTACTGTACTGGGTTGGATCCGCCCGCGGGACCTAGAGATAACGGTCAAAACATATCGTGGGAGAACGCTGGACTTACAGCGAGAACGGCTCCATCAGCGCTTTCACCTGCGTAGACAATCAAGTCCACCACACCTGTTTCAGGTATCTGGAAAGGCCCAAGCACGCACAAGGCCGCGACGGAATGGATCTGGACCGGTGCAGACCAGGTCATCTCGGACGTGCACGTCAGCCGGTAAAGGTAGCCCTCGGTCGAGCCGAGATAAATGTGGGAGCCTTGCTCGGGGCTTGTCGTACCGTAGGCAGTAAAGAGTGGAGATATCTGCTGTGGTTGGCTCTTGGGGTACAAGACGTTGCCAGAAGCAACGTCGTCGGCCGTGATGAGGCACACGGCGTGCTCGAGTACAAGAGCGCATGTCTCGGGTCGGTTTGGGACGGGTATCAGATGCAGTGGCATCGAGGTATCTATGCTGGGGTGAGTCACGAGCGAAGATAGGGGGCCCACTTACTTTGACCGAGAGGAAGGCGACCGACACGTTCTATGGAGATCATGGGCCCCGACGCATCAATCGCGTACATGATCAGGCGGCAGGTACGATCGACATCGCTTGGGTAGCTGTCAACTGCTGGTGAAATAACAGCTTCTCCACTTACTTGAATATTACGGTGGCAAGGAGGATCCGGTCTTTGCTCGGGGAGGCGGTATGCAAGAACTCCATGTGCCAAATAATGCCTTCCTCCACAATAGACCCCATCTACAATGCAGTATTTAGTGCTGCTCATGTTGCAGATATGATATAGACGGCGTACTCCACTGATAGGATGGAAACAGGTGCGGGACATTGTATCATGCAGAATAAACACGTCGATCCGATCGCGGTAAGACGCCGTAGCCAGTGCTCGCGAGCTATTAAGGTGAGATAACATGATGCATAAAGTCGGGTACTTTACCATGGATCCACCGCCAATTTCCTGCCCATCTTTGTATATTCTGGTCCAGGCTCGTCCAGTGGTACCTTTTTTTTTTTTTTGTTTGCAAACGTAAGCACCTGCATAAGCCGAGCATTCTACCATACCTCAACAAGTGTCTCAAAGCGACCGAGGCGGTCCAGATCATGGCCCACAACCGTACTGAATACGAGCTTATTGTACTCGGACAAAATAACAAGGACGTCGTCACCTGGCACGGGTGCGTGCGGTCGTGTCTTTTGGCAGTACAGTTCTTCTGCTTGTACATTGTCAATAGCGGGAGGATGGTCGTCATTACTAAATCGGCACGCGAGACGCTGGGCATCGTGGATAGTGCCGAACGCGGGTTGCTCAAAGCGAGACACAAGTAGATCGCGCGGGGACGTGACAAGTTGCATAAACTCGATGGAATGGCCCTAACCAAAAGTCAGTTTTGTGTTCATTCGAGGCATTATATACCTTAAACAAGCACACATTGCACTGCCGTGGGCCAGCAAATGCGCCCGAGACAATGCGTTGTATTGCTGTTCCGTATAGTGTGGATCGATAGTAGACAGACATGGTCATGGCGGGATATAATTGTAAAGGGAGAGAAAGAAATTAAACCAATTGATTCGCTTGGTATTTACATTTTTATGTATATCATGAATTGAAGGAAAGGTGGATGTTAGTTATGGGAGGTTCTAAGGAAGGCATGGCTAAAAGTAATGTTGCGTGCAGAAGAAAAAGAAGAAAAAAATAAAGAGGTATTGAAGGGAGTTATTATCATTATTACTGCTGCTGTTGTTGTGGTGGCTGTTGTTGTGGAGGAGGCGAACTGGATCCATGGAGATGGCTACTGTTATGTTTGAGCATGTTCTTGAGCGCGCGCAGGGCAAACACTGTCAGACCAATCCCGGACCAATCTTCGTCTTGCAGAGCGGATAAGTCACCAACGGTCATGATATCCTGGTTCTGCAGCTTCTTGATCCATTCGCGCGCCTTGTCCTGGCCGCGGTGGGTCGCGGTCGCGCAGTCATTAACAAACAGCTCGATTGGCGTGTCGTCCGCATACGCCTCGAGGATGCGCGACACAAGTACTTCATGTGCTTCCTCGGGCTGGACAGGCGACGTCGTGCGCGACGGTGTTTCGACCTCGCGAAGCGACCGCACCGTGTCTTGGTAATGCACATCCGCTGCGTTGGCTCGCTTCTCGCTCTCGTCACACCGTGCCTCCAGCTCGACTAGCCGGCTCCGGGCCAACTCCAACTCGGCCCTCGCTTCGTCTAGCTCGGCGCGGATGCCTTCGCTCTCGCGCCGCCAGATCGAGCCACCCGTGCGCACAGCGTCACCCGCCTTGTCCTGATCGCGTAAGATGCGGTTGATTTCCTTGGTGATATGGGTTTGGTATCTCTGTGGCAACACTTGCTCCTCGATCTAGGCAAAGAAATGAGTCTTGACAAAAAGCAAAAGCTACCTCTTACCATCTCGCGCACGACGTCCTCGGCCGTGTCTTTTTCGACATTGAAATCGAACTTGACCGAGCGCTTATCGACGCCTTTAAAGACGACCTGGAGCGAAAAATGCACATTGTTTGGATCGGCCGTCAGGAGGACCACGTCCGGCTCTACAGCTAAGAACGAGTGCTCCAGAATTTCCTGCGCGGACATTCTAGCAAAAAGGTGAGGTTAGATCTTTTTGTTTCCCCCGCTTCTAAACTTTTTTTTCTACCTTTCTTCCTCGGGGCCGATACAGTTCTCAATGACAGCTAGGACTTCCGGGCTCTGGACGTCGGCCAATGAGGCAGGCTTGACGCCGGCCGAGACTTTTTTGAAAATCTGGGCCGGGTTCGTGCACTCGCCGTACGGGTATTCACCTGTGGCCATCTCGAGAAGGCACATGCCAAAGGCGTAGATATCCACTTTTTCCGAGTAGCCTTCTTCTTCGTACATCTCCGGGGCCATAAACTCGGGGGTGCCAATCAAGGTGTACTTTTTGCCGAGTTTCATCTTGGCCGTACCCATGTCGCCAATCTTGACCTCGCCATACGCGCCATTGATAAAGATATTATCGCACTTGATATCGCGGTGGATGATGGGCGGATTGTGGCCGTGGAGATAGACAAGACCCTTGAGGATCTGACGAGACCAGCGCTTGACAATCTTGATATTGGGCAGGCTCAGCTTGCGAATGTATTCTCGGAGGGTGCCGGATGTCATCAATTCCGTGATAAAGACAAACTCGTTCTCGCCGTACCAAGCCTCGTGGAAGGCGATGATGTTGGGGTGTCGCACTGACTTTAGGATTTGGATCTCATGCTCGAGTTCGGTGGTGCTATTAAAGAGCTAAACACACAGAGACTTTGAGCCAATGATCGTGATATGTAATTCATGCTTGATTTACCTGCATCGTATTCCATGCGACTTCATAACCTTCACTTCGGTCGAGGGCCTTGTAGACGACTTTATAGGCACCTTTGCCGAGGAGAGTGTTGAGACGGACGAAGCGACCGGGCTCGGGCGACACCTCGACGACCTTTTCGGTATCATGCGACTGGGACTGGTCAATGATCTCGTTATTGTGCAGCGTCACCGAGTAGTCGCCACCTTTTCCTTGCATACGCGCGCCCGTGGAGTCGGACCGGCGTAAGCCTGTCTCTTCTCCAGCGGAAGGCGACAAGGCACGCGCAGGACTCGGGCTGTTGAGGCGCTTATCGTCGCTCTCTAGAAAGCTAACATGATGACTGGCATCAGACATGATGAATGGGATTGTATGTTTCTCGTTTGTGGGCCCTTCGATACGAAGGAAACAAGATGCCCTGATGGAAGAAGGCTAAAGTCGCTTGAAGGCGATGCAGACGAAAAGGGGCCGGGAACAGGTGAGATGGGTGTTGAGCGGGCAAGATCAAAGAAGTTTTTAAAGTGGTCAAAAATAGGAAGAAGAAGAAGAAGAAGAAAAAAAAGTGAACAGGTAGTTACAAGACCACGCACGCAAAGCACGCACCCTACACGCGCGCACAAACACACACACACAAACAGCTCTACAGCATCCCCGCACTCAGCCGCCGGGCGGTTCTCTTTTCCTTTCTGTTTCGTGTTTACTTTTACTTTAGAGCAACTGTGCCTTCCCCTCTTTTACTTGCTTTCGGTGTACCTTTCTTCGTTCCTCTCATTTCCACTTATCAGCGCCCATATCCATTGGCAAAGGGGAAGAAAAAAAATTATCATTTGCTTGGATGAATCAGCCAATCATGCCACCCCCACTCAATCCGAGATATCAGAAACAAGTGTCCCGCGTGGCCCAGCGCACTCACGATATCCCCACTCTTCTCACGCCATGTGCTCCCTTCGCGCTCGTCTGGCCATGATCATTCCCCGGATCCGGGTGCCTCGCACAAAAAAAAAGGGTAAAAAATAAAAAACGACACCGCGGAGTACACACACGATGAGCAGCCAATAAAATGCAAAAGCGGGGCTTTTATAAAAGGGTATCAGTGAAGCGGGAAACAGTACTCTAAAAAGAATGTCAGTGCGACGTTTGAAAAACCAATGCGACTTGCCTTGATGGTTTGGTTGATAGAGCTACTCCGCATCGGCTCGCCTTGGCTCGCGGCCGCATAGCCTTTTTCAAACATCTCGAGAAAGGCTTGCTCGAGTGCGTCGGCGCGAATGGCGGGCTTTGGCTTTAGAAAGGCATGCTTGAGGAGGTCAGGGATGGGGAGTCGTTGTTTAGGCTCCCGCACAAGACACGATCGCATAACATCCAGGAGTTCGGGTGCGACCCGTTCTGTAGGGTCTTTTTTCTGCTTGGGCAAGACATGCTCTGGGTAGTGGATTGGATGTTTGGCGTCAGGGATAATTTGCAACTTTTGATAGACGTTAAGTTCCTGAAAAGGCGTAAACCCATACACCATTTGATAGAGAATACATCCCAAGGACCAGACATCACTCGCTCGCCCCAACTAAAAGTAGCAGAAGCCGGCATTGCCCATGGTCGTCAGTCATCCGTTTCATGCTAAACTCACCAGGGCTTACCTTGATCATGCTTTTGCCGTTGGTGATGTTATTATCGACAATGATAGCCTCGGGTGACATGTAACTCAGCGTGCCGACTTGCTCTTCCCGGTGGATGTTGGTCGTATCGTTGGAGATAGCCTTGGCAATGCCAAAGTCGATGAGTTTGAGAGAGCCGCGCACAAGAAGAAAGTTGGCGGGTTTCAAATCCGAATGGACAATCTTTTGCTGATGTATCGCGTCGACGGCATGCAGCATCTGAAGGATCATATGATATGAGAACGTCATTCCTCTCTATGTATGGGCCTCTCACCTGTTTCCAATAGAGTCGGATGAAATCCGGGTCGAATTTCTGCTTCACTTGTTGCTGGTGCATTAAATGGGCTAGGTCGATTTCGCCGTATTCCAATATCTAAAAAAAAACCATCAAAGCCGAGCTTATACAACTCGTTTCTTTTTTTGTACTTACCATGTCGATCCCGGTTGAGCTATATTCATAGTCGAATAGGCGGATAATCTGGCTGTGATCTCGCAGACTGTACAGCAACTTAATCTCGTTAAGGTACCCTTTCTGGGCCCGTTCGTCGACGTTAGCCAGCTTGATGCGTTTGAGGGCAAAGATTTCTCGTCGTGAATGGGACAAGATCTTGTAAACACGACTCGTCCCGCCGTACCCCACTTCGCTAAGTACGCTAAATTTTTGTCCCTTTATCTAGCCAAGGATGAGCGACTGTTTTGCATTCTTTGAGAGCGACTTACGACTACGGTTTCATCATAGGCTGGATAGTGCATCGGCGAAGGGTTTTCAGCGTGATTGGAATGTATCTGCTCGGATGGAGCTTCGACGCGTGAGAGTCGTGCCTGACGTCGCTCGCGCATCCGCGGATCGGGCAAGGGCGCTTTGAAGACATCGTCGTATTTGGACTGTGCTTTGGAGGGAGTACTTGCATGATGAGAGGGTGATGAAGGCGGAGGAAGAGGAACAGCGGGAGAGGAGGATGCGGTGGAAAGAGCATGGACATGGGGTGATTTGGGTGAACGAGGCGGTGGAAGGCTGTTGTTTTTCAAGTGCTCCGGTCGCCTGAGTAATTCGCGATCAGGGACGCGCGCGTCCTGTCCGGCAGGCCGTCGGTTCTCGTTGGGTGATTGCGTTGATTCTTTTTGCCTTCGACTACCGTACTCTGGTATAATCTTTTTGGATCGTGTAAGTAGCCTTGTGGAGATAAAGAAGAGGAGGAAGGGAGTACTCACTAAGGCTCCGTCTTGTATTTGTTGATATATGATGTGCTTCACGGACTGGTCAGACTAAAGTACGTCATTAGAGCCACATGGAACAAACGGAACACGTACGTTATCATCTGTCTTGGACCCAAGCGTAGGGGAGTGTTGCGGTGAGAGGCCATCGTATCGGCCCGAGATGATACGACGCTTTTGTGCGGGTGGTGGTGGTGAATCAAGAGTCGAGCCTAAAAAAAGGATGAGAAAAAGAGAGGAGGTGGATATGGTAGGACTGACTAGAACGTGTTAAATGGGCTCTCGGCTTCTTCGTGTCTATGCAGCGCAGTAAGTCTCAGTTATCCCATCTATTGTCATACCTCCTACCTCGCATGGAAAACAACGGCATATTGAGCTTGAGACCAAACGGTCTTGTTGCTGAACCTGTCGAGCTAAAAAAGTATACATGAGCGCCACGTAATGTTTGTCCATGCACACATACTATTTGTCTCCAGTATGTTCCTGTGTTGCGGTACGCGAGGGTCCATTTAGCTACGGCACCAAGCAAAAAGAGATCAGCCGACCGAGCCTTTGTTTCTTTCTCATTGAATAAAGGTACCTCTCTCGAATGAGAATAGAAACTGCCCCCTGTGGTGTCGGTACTGGATTCATGAAAGGCTGTAATTTGGGGTAAAGGATGAGACACGGACGCATTCGAACTCTTGTCCTGGGGATCGTCGAATGAAGGCTGGTCGTGAATGCCGTCGGCTTCTTCAGCAAGCAGGGCAGACAACGGTGGTGGCGAACAGGCTGACTCGGATTCGGAATCGGTGTCTCGGTCAGCTAGGGATGCCTCTAATTGATCCAACAAGCCAGTGCCATGGGCGGCCATGACGCTTTCTTGTAGACAAAAAAAAAAAGGGACCACACACACGCGCGCCTGAAATGGGAGAAAAGGGAAAAAGCAAAAATTGAAATCACTTCTTTAGCGCGCCTTGAATCATTCAAAGTCTAATGCCACACGGAAAAGCAAGAAAGGAAGAAAAAATATGCGAATAAAAATCATGTAAAAACAAGACAAAATGTTTTTCGGTGGGAGATGATAGAAAATGAGAATGAAAAGAAACATAAAGGAGAAAGATATAAAAAAAAAAAAGATGCATACGTCTACATGTAGTCTATCACTTTGTATGGGTTGCCGGTATGCTCCAAGAGAGCATTCCAGTAGTCGTTAATGTTGTAGCTGAAATTATAGTTGCCACCGTACTCGCACTCGAGCTGATCGGGACTGATGTAGTCCTCGATATGCACCATTTCATTGCTCGTCTTGTTCGCCGCGTCGTCCTTTCCACCCTTATCCTTATCATACACAAACTTGATTTTGGCTTTCGTGACAGGGTCCATGAAGGGGGCAATAAGCTTGAACGTCGTAAAGAAGAACCAGGGCGCTACATGACATTGTGGATTAGCCCTACATTTATTCCCCATAGGCATTATCTGATAGAACTTACACTTGACAACGAATGCAATGCCTAATTTATAATATAGTAGAAATAAGGTAATCAGTCAGTATGACACAAGCCAGACGTGTGAATAACGCTTTGTATTACCCAATCGCTCTGGATAATGGTTGCTCAGGATATCCAAAAACTTCTTGCAGGTGCCGACGCTGGGGTTGTGTGCGTACGCCGAATCCTTGAAGTCGACAATGATGGCAATGTTTTCGACCTTGGCCGGCATAAGTCGAATTCCTCGCTCGAGGCAGTAAACAATGTGTTTCACTTGACGCTCGTTATCTTTGGAGTTTTGGAGTCTGGGTCGCATAATCCAGATGGGACGACCCGCCTTGTCAAACCCATCGTAGTACATCTTCCCCGTCTCTGCCTACATTTTGGGTTGAGAGGGTAACCCACTGGTTTATTGGCTGCTTACCTCGGGCCGAATATAATCGGGGTCGAGCTGCTCTGGACGATAGTCGCGGCGCCACTTGACCGTGTTCTCCAGCATGGTTTTGGCAGCCTGCCATACCAATTAACCCAAAAAGACCAGAAATGCCAGGGTGTTTCCCTTACCTCGAAGTCCCATTTGCGAGCGCGCAAGTAGCGGTTCAATGTGCCGTCGGTCAAAAAGCCCTTTTCGTTCGGATAATATTCATGATCCTCTGGCAGCATGATGGCCTGCATAGCCGCACGAAGCTTTTCGACCTTTTCTTTTTGTGTGTCGTCAAGGGCGGGGTGGGAAGGTGGCGAGTAGTCGGCGGGAGGTGTCATGATAGGTTGGTGGGTAACGGGGCCTCGGTCGTCCGCAGGCGCCTCCTTGGTATGCAGACCATTCTCCTTGGGAGTCGACTTTTGACGAAACACGTTCATCCTTGGAAGAAGTAAGAAAAGTGAAACAAAATAAAAGAAAGAAAGAAAGTAAAGGATAAAGGATAAAGAAAGGCGGGAAAGGGTGAAGCGGAAGCCCTCGAAATTTGGCACACACACCGGTACCAAAAAATTGTTTGGCTGTGACGATCGAAAAGGGCCGACGGCTCCGGGATGGGGGGAGGGGGGAGATATCAACTCTTTTTCGCTTTCATCGGAAAATCTTTTACCGTCCAAGAACCCCCAAACAGACTCCTGGCTCTCTGTCTTCCTCTCCCACATATGAGGTCGCTTTAAGAAGAATTACCCCTTCCTTTAGCTTGATGATACATAACGATTTTTTCAAAGAGTCGATCATTTTTGCATGCATGACATGGACACATCGTTATTGTCACAAGAAGAGGATCCAAGCGCCGGCCCGGATAATCGATAATTCCGATATTTTTTTTGCTTCTTTGCTCGTGAACAGACTGAGTTTTTTTTAGCTTGCGGTTGCCATGCGACCACAAAAAAGAGCAAGTGCCGCGCAGATCATCTTTACCAGCTTACTGCAGGTTGTGCACGTGTAAATAATGCCGGCGGCTCTCGGACGGATAATACATAATAGCCTATTGGTTTAACACGACCCTTCAACCTATTTCACCATCATGCATACTTATATCGATTATCTATATATACATAGATACACCTGACACACGCGTCGCACCGTGGCATGCGTGTGTTCTTTATTTGGGGATGCACATGTTTCTATTGGCGCAGCTCAATGATGCTCTCGGCGCCTAACGACGCGCCCAAAATCCCGCATGCGACATATAAAGCTTTTGCGCGCAATGAATAATGAATAAAAGGCGCTCTTAATGGCCGATAGTGACATCTTATACACGCGTGTCAGAAAACGCGGTGGGGTGCGAAAGACCCTTACTCAGACGCGGTGTCTGTGATATACTACGCCAAACTGCATGCAAAGGAACCCTCCTTCAGTGTATTAGGGAGTCATGCCTATGCATAATCAAAAAAGAAAAGAAGTTGGCCCTGAAGAAGCTACTTTATTTCGACCCACACCAACCGGTGGACGTCGCGTATATCTAGGTAAAGCGTAACCGAGCAATGAACAGCAAGTCAATAAGAGCTTTAAGAGTCGTATATATGGAAATGTATCAGGGCAACCTATTGCCAGGACAGCCGATGGTCCTGGCACACGATCACATACCGACTCAAATAATAGTAACAGATGAATCGAGTGGTTTTATGTACTTAACAAAAAGATACACCGGCTCTATTGTTTTTTTTTGGGTGGTATAATACGATAGTATGAGCTGAGGCCGAAAAGAAAAAAATGTTAAAAAAATGAGAGGCTGGGAAGAAACAGGGGTGGTCAGAGGTGGTGGCCCTGGTAAGCAGTCACTTGCAAACAGCACTCAACCCGCTTTGGGCTTTTTTTTTGTTTTCCCTTGAACCACCCTTCTCCTCGTCCTTCAAATCAACATGTTGAGAAACGCTGTTCGTGTGGCACGTCCTGCCCTCGCTGCCTTCGCCAAGTCGTCGCCTGCTGTAAGCTACTCATCTTGCCTTTTTCTTTTATTTCTCTACCCCATCCCCATCTCCCCCATCGCGTTTCCATTTTCATTTTCATTTTTATTTTCATTTTCATTTTCATAATTATTCATTATACGTATATATTAATGTAATACTAGATGCGCGTCAATGCTGGCGCTGCTACTGCTGCCCTCCGCAGCTATGCGACCGCCAAGCCCTCGACCTCCGAGGTGTCCTCCATCCTTGAGCAGCGCATTCTCGGTGCCTCGGCTGAGGTCGATCTTCAGGAGACCGGCCGTGTCCTGTCCATCGGTGACGGTATTGCCCGTGTCTACGGTCTGAAGAACTGCCAGGCCGAAGAGATGGTTGAGTTCTCTTCTGGTCTCAAGGTAAACCCTTTGAAGCTGTGCTTGGAACGCGTAAAAAGAGGACGACTTCCTAACCTTTTATATAATAGGGTATGGCCCTTAACTTGGAAGCCGACAACGTCGGTATTGTCGTTTTCGGTAACGATCGTCTGATCAAGGAAGGCGACACCGTCAAGCGTACTGGTGCCATTGTCGACGTGCCCGTTGGTCCTGGTATCCTCGGCCGTGTTGTCGATGCCCTGGGTAACCCCATCGACGGTAAAGGTCCCCTCGAGACCGTTGGCCGCTCGCGTGTCCAGGTCAAGGCCCCCGGTATCTTGCCCCGTCACTCCGTCAACGAGCCCATGCAGACTGGTATCAAGTCTGTCGACTCCATGGTCCCCATCGGCCGTGGTCAGCGTGAGTTGATCATTGGTGATCGTCAGACCGGTAAGACCGCCGTCGCCCTCGACACCATCCTGAACCAGAAGAACTGGAACAACGGCTCCGACGAGTCCAAGAAGCTCTACTGTATCTACGTCGCCGTCGGTCAGAAGCGCTCCACCGTTGCCCAGCTTGTCGGTACCCTCGAGGAGAACGACGCCATGAAGTACACCATCGTTGTCGCCGCCACCGCCTCCGAGGCT
>VAFG01000276.1:216055-289026 GCA_013461545.1 Syncephalastrum contaminatum | reverse complement strand
TTGGCCCAGTACCGTGAGGTCGCCGCTTTCGCCCAGTTCGGTTCCGATCTCGATGCCTCCACCCAGTTCTTGCTCAACCGTGGTGCCCGTCTCACTGAGCTCCTCAAGCAGCCCCAGTACTCTCCCCTGTCCATCCCCGTTCAGGTCCCCATCATGTTCGCTGGTGTCAACGGTTTCCTTGACAAGCTCCCCGTCAACAAGGTCGTCGACTGGGAGAAGGACTTCATCGGTCACCTCCAGACCCAGCAGCAGCCCCTCCTCGAGGAGATCCGCTCCAAGGGTGTCCTGTCCAAGGAGCTCGAGACCAAGCTCCGTGAGGTCTGCGACAACCACGTCAAGTCCTTCCTGTAAACGTGTAGAACTTTCCATATTCTAAAAAAGAGTGATTCACACCTTGTTCCAAAAACAATTGTATAAAAAACCCTTTTGCTTCCATGATGAAACGCGTTTCCTAATTTTCATTTATTTTACTGCCATTCATTTCTATAATTCATACCAATACAATCCCACATAGCGGCTTCTAGGTGTACTACTTGAACAGGCGCATCAAACGACGGCTGGTTGAGTATACCAGTTATTTCTGGCATCTATCCTCGAACATTTGGTGCATGTACAGTCATAAGCTTCTAGGAGGAAAGCTATGTGCGCCGGACCATGCTTTCTCACATATAGCCGTTGAATATGTGCATTGAGATGTACCGAAAAGATTATACCAGCTCTAGCTTTGCATAAGACGCAGCAGTTGCCATAAACCAGGCGCCATTTATCCATTAAAATAGGCGCTTCCATAGTAATCTCTCAATCGGCGGCGTTCGCTGCCGCTTTTGGGTGTAGAAGTCGTTGAGCCGGTAAGCAATAGGCATATTGGTAATGAAACCCAGTGCTGACGGACGACCACCGGACGAGGAGGATCTTGCAGCAGACTAAATGATACCAGAGGTGTCATGTCGTTAAGTCTTTTTTCAATCCAGGTCAGCATCAAATCTCATAGTACTTTGGCTTGATACCGACTGGGCGCTCATCGATAAACAGCTTGCAGTAAGAATGACAGCCTCATGATTACAGACATGAAACGAAGCGTGAAGCTTGTCCCTATTAGTATCAAGAGAAATATATGCGATACCTACGAGTAAAGTATCCCACCTGAGAGAGGCGCACCCGGGTCGTCGTGGTATGCGTGGTAGTACTGATAAGTAGTTATCAGGAACCCCAAGAGTAGAAATATATTGCTCAATAAATGATCGTCTAGTTTGGCTACGAAGGACCGATTATTGGAGTAAAAGCATACGTTGAACAACCATGAATACATCAGAAAGGCGTGTAGCGCCTTACTGTTATTTAGAAATTAGAAACGGTTGTGCGGCCTCAGTAATATGATAAGAACAGTGCACTATGTACCTCAGGCTCAAGGCTAGACCCAGAAGCAAAATCCATTTTTGAGCGGTTATTGGAAATACAAGACTTGCAGATCATTATTGCCTGAAATACCGAGATACTCAAACTGACAATCAAGGTGGAGCTTCGGTACCGTTCTACAAACCAACATGACGTGTCGACTAATTCTCTAATCCATACCATACCATCTTGCACGAGGGATCGGTCACTGGATCGAGCGAAGTAGATGTGATGGGACAGGATACCGGCACGGTTATAACAAACACACTTAAATGGAAGCAGTGCGCAAGAACAGTGGTAGACGCGTTATTCCAAATTTTGATTTGCCTTATACCGAAAGGAGTGATGATGCTTATGTAGAAGCATTATTTTCACGTACCTAAATGCAAGCATATTGGCGACATGATAGCGATGGTCAATCTAAAGAGTTATATTAGCTCAATAGGTTATGTATGGAGACCTTCTTGTAAGATATACTCATCAACATACTTATCGACCGCATTTTAGCGCTTTCGATGTATTAAAAAACTGTTTTCAATTGAATCTACGAACACGTGTTGTCAGAGCGTTGTCAACTGTATCATGGTATACTATAGCAATGAGTGATGCTATATACAGAAAGTGTGATTATATAGAGCTTCTCTCGACATAAGCGTCACAGATGACGCGCAGCAGCCACACATATTATGCACGTTGCCAGCACAATTATGCAACACGCAGACATGTTTATCGTATCTGGACATTCCATACATATACTGGCTCGGAAGGAACGTAGATAAGTTGTAGTCATTATAAATTTGAATATACAATACAGTTTCACTGCTCGACCTGGCATCTCTTTTTGCATCTGCATCATGTTTATTCTGCCGTTGATTTCAGTACATCATGATATATGGACATGCTCATGAAGACAAAGTAGCTCGCATAAGCTGGAGAAAAAGTATCATTTCGTCTCGCACTCTTTCAGGCAGACGAGTCCCCAATTTGCTCAGAACAAACCCTAACTACAGGTAGACGATGCCGGCGAATATTACATGGTTGAATAGATATTTTCAATGTATTCTAGATGGCACAATCTATGATCATAACTTCAACTCGAGCGATGAGGTGTCGAATATCTTACACTTGTTCTTGAAAATTTTGAGTGAGCGCTCGCGGACAATGTCCTCGACGGTCAACTCATTGGCCAGCATGCGGCGCTGTAAATAGATCATACCGGTGTCAGTTACGCTTCAACATTTCAACATTTGGTAGCGTTCAATTACCTTGGACTCAGCAGTGAAGAGGCTCGACTTGGTATCAAAATCGTCCGGGTCCTCCTCGAGCTTCTTGTTCTTTTTATCAATCTGCTCATCCATGACCTAACATAATCATAGTGACAAGAGGTTATATGCCGCTGTGTACATAATTGACATGGTAATACCTTGAGGCAATAATTGATGGCAGTCTCGCGCTTCTGGTAAGCTTCAGCGAGCTGGTGGAAGAACTGGCCACAGGCCTTCTCGGAATGGGTGTCAGTGGCATTCATACGAGGAATAATATTGTCGTCGACTCTGCGCAGCTCCTTCATAATTTCTGTACAAGCAAATGAGAAAGAGCATTGCTAAATAGTAAAGTTACTTTACCCTTGAAGAAGGAGAGATTGTAGCAAGTGGACTCGTTGAGTTGCTGCTCTGCCATTGGAGGAATAGAAAGAGTAAAAGTGTGGTAAACACGAAAATTGACAGACCCCATTCTATATTCTATTTCTTTAAACCAAATTTGGTCTTCCGCGCAACGCTTTGTTCCTGCACACACACCATGAGCGCAATGGAAGACGAATCACCTTCACAGATGCAGGTAGACGATAATGTCATTGTCGCTTCTACTCCTTCCAGCTCGGGTCTTTCTCTTTCTCTGTATGCTACTCTCATCTTCCTTGCTCTTTATCCTTCCGCGCGCTTACCTTACGTTTAAACAGCCATCCCCTTGTCGTCCTTAACATTTCAGACCACTCTACCCGTGCCAAGCTACAGGATCCTGCCGTCGCTGAAAAAGGTATATCGAAAGCACTTGTCTAAGAGGTAGCTGACGCGAACTCGATAAAAGGCATTTATGGCGCGATTCTAGCCCAGCAGTCCGGACGTGACATTGACATTATGAACTCCTTTGAGCTTCCTGCTCCCGTCAACGGCCAGATCGACCGTGCCTACCTCACCGACAAACTCGATCAATGCAAGTCATTATTTATACAATACCACTAGCGCTAGCACTCTTGTTTTGCTTACCTCTTTACAGTGAAGCAGGTGTTTCCTCACCTCGACTTGATGGGCTGGTACGCCCTCGGAACTGCTCCCACCGAGGCCGACCTCAAGATACAAGAACAGTTTCTAGAAATCAACGAGTCGTCCTTGTTTCTCCAACTCGACCCTTCCCTGGAACGTAACAGCAAAGAGTTTCCTGTCAGCGTCTACGAGTCTGCCATGGATATCGTCAATGGCGAGACACGTCTCCTGTTTATCAAGGCAAACTACAAGATCGAAACAAACGAGGCCGAGCGCGTCGCAGTCGATCACGTCGCTAAGGCGAGCACGTCCAGTCACGAGCGAGGAAACGGCAGTGCACGCAAGTATCTTGCATAAATCAAAAGGAAAAACGCTCAACTCTTCTTCTTATCATCCTGCTAGTGATCTCACATCTGACCACACAGCGGAACGCCATTGCCATGCTGCATGCACGCATACAGTTCCTGCATCAATACCTCCTGGATTGCCAGAATGGCATTCTTCCTCTTGACAACGATATCCTGCGCCAGATCTCGACGGTCTGCCGACGCTCCCCACTCATGAACAGCGAGGCCTTTAGCGAGCAATTCTCTACGGTAACTGAAAAAGTAATAATTTCGACGTGTGACTCATGCAATGACAAAAGGAAATGGATGATGTACTTTTGGCCACCTACTTGACCACAATCACCAAGAGCATGAACACCGTCAATGATCTTATTGACAAGTTTAATCTCGTACACGCGGCCAATATCAACCGCACCACAGTCTCGCCGGAACAGCGAGGCAAAGGTGGTGGTGGCAGACGGAGACAGGTACCTCGATTGGCTTGATCTGCCCCTCTCCCCCCTGATCTCTAAGACCCCCTGCTTCTCCCCACTAGCATCAACAGCGGCGGCGAGGAGGTTCCCGCGCCGGTGGCCAACCGGGTGTAAGTGGTGGCGCGAATGAATCCCTCTGAACGGGGGTGTCTATATCCATCATCAATGAAGACAGAGCATAAAAAAAGAAAAGCTGTGAAACAAAGGGACACATTGTATAAAGCAGAGAACTACAAATGAAAACAAAAGATGGGGAAGAGGTATCTGGAAGGAAGGGGAGGGAGGTATCTAATTAGGGTTGATTACGTCTATGAAATTATGGCTCAGTCAAGACGCCAGAGGTGGCAAAGAACATGACCATGAAGCCCCACATGATAAGCACAACCGCCATGCAGTCGAGTATCCGTACCGACGGGGGCTCATCCTTATCAAGGATGCTCTGAGATTCGTCGTCCTCGTCTTCGGGCAGCAATTCAGCCCCGTCCACGGTCGAGGCGTCGCCGTCGTCAAAATAGTAGTTGGGCGGTGGCGTGGAAGGAGGCAGGCGCGGCGAGGAGCAGCTCTGCACGTCGGAAGCAGCCGTACTGTAATAGCGCAGCAGCGGGGCCTTATCGTCAATGACATTGGACAGCGTGGGCGCAAGGGTAGGTGCAGCCGTCAGCGTGGGTGATTCAGACTCGGGTGCTTTCCACCGCGTGACGAGGTAGGCCGCTGCGGGCAGAATGTAGGCGAGGGTCGTAGCCGAGAATCCGCCGACGAGCGCATACACCTTGCCCAGCGAGCGCACGGAAATTCCAATGACCATAATAAGGCCAAAGAGCAGTACGGTGACAGTGTAGTGCTGAGTCTGGTTCGGCTGACGTGTTGCGGTCTCGAATCCAAGCATCTTTTGAACGGCTTCACGGGTCGGATAAAAGCCCATACTAAAATCTTAATGAGTGTGTGATGTAATAAATCATGGCTTGCATTGCTTTTGCCTTGTTCGATACGTACGGGATGCTAAAAATCATGCTAAAACCAAGCGCAAAGCGCCCGACGTTCACAACCACATCATCTGCGTCAAAGTTCATAAACAGATTGGACTGAACACCCTCGCCAAAGCAGAGATAGCCAATCACAGCAAACACCATCGAGACCGTCCAGCTCATGCAAGTCGACAGGGCGGTGGATTGGCACCACGACGCGCTCGACTGGTCGCGCAGGGTCAAAAAGTTGTTGAACGCGACCTGGGAGCACGAGAATGCAAAGGCCATGATGCCGAGCGCACCAAACACGTCCGAACCGACCCAGTCGAGTTGAGGCCATTCGCCAGGCGTATGTGCGCGACGGTAATATTCAGGTGCCCGCACGAGGATTGTCATGACGATGATCGGGAGACACAGCACGGAAAGCATCGACCAGCGAGCGAGGGCACCAATGGAGCGCCGCATGTTGAGGGGCAAAATCTGTAGGAAAATGAGTTTGTAAACAATGGGATTCGCATGACAAACAAAGCATTTTTCTGACGTACACAGCATGTCCCGATCGTGGCCATGATAAGTGCGCGGCTGTGAAGAATCGGAAATTGCGGAAGATAACGTTCGAGCAGGATAGGAATGGTGTCGCCCAAGACTAGAATGGCGTGCGTAGGAAGTGTCAATTTACCCACTCACAAGCGAGAAATAAGCCCCCCACGAACCCGCCCTTCCCCCCTCAATTTCATTCTTGTAAACTTACGGATAAAGTAGCTAACACAGCTGCCACCAGCCTGGATGACAATCATGAAGTTCAGAAAATGGTATCCAAAGCGGCCCATGACATGTTCGACGAGCATAGCAAATTTATAGATCCGTGTTCGTTTTCCGGCCACAATGAGCATGTAAAGACCCAACTGAGAGAGCAAAGCAACCCAGATGGAGGCCGCAATGCCGACCGCAAAGCCTGCACGAGAAACGGCGTAGGGTAAACCCATGATGCCTGCGCCAACCGTCGCATTCACCAGATTGAAGGAGACTTCGACCTGGTGTCGGGTGCCGTAGCCCGGTCGGTCAGCTTGGAGGAGATCGCGTTCGGCTTTGGTGAGGATTCTGGGTTTATGGAGTGTACCGTATTCCATCAAGGAAGCGGATGGGTAAGTGAAAGTAAAAGCAAAAAAAAAGAAAAAGAAGAAGAGAAAGAGAAAATGGAAATAAGGGGAAGAGAGTATTGAATTTATATCTGTGTATGCACGCCGGAAGCAATACGACGTGGTGCCGGAATACCAAAATGATGAGTATGACAGAGAAAGGCAAGCGATAAGGGGTATATATACGTACATGTATGTAGTTAGAGCGTGTATATTCCGAAATCAGTGGATTAAGAATATGCACCCTGCCTCTTACTCAACAATGGTGAGGCCCTGTTTTGCTGTTGATCATGGGAGAGACCGTGGCAACTCACACTCAAGATGCTACACACGTGCTGCCCACACATCATCGTCTGATGTAGCTGGGTGGGTACGGTGCACCGTACAGAAAGAGATACTCACGTTCTCTTGATGTGTGCTGCGCCCGCTGATTGGTGCGCCATGGGTGCATATAAACCGTCTGGACTCCGTCCTACGAATTCAGTATGTGCATAAACGTGGCAATTCTAAACGTGAGCAAATCTGCTTATGATCCTGTATCTAGTAACTGTGCGTGGAAATAGATAAAGAAAAGAATGTTAAAGAAGCAGCTCCAAGAAAGAAAAAGGCATGAAAGAGAACGATTGGTGCATTTTAGGTAAGGAGATGCAAGGAGGACTGAAAGCGATAGGCAATCCATGAAGAAATAGTCTCAGGGTCAAGGCACGGGAGAAATAAATAAGGGAGCAAACAAACGGAAAAATGCGTATCTGACCTATCACGCCAGCTGCATTTTCGAAATACAACTGAAGAGAGAAAGAGAGATCGTCAAGTGCTCGGCTTGTGCGTTGACCGACCCGAGCGAGACGGTGTCGTGTGTATAGGTCCATGTAGGTGTGTGACACAGCCATTTCGCGAGCATCGTCGTCATCCGGTCACCCTCACTCTCAGTCATCTGAGTCATTATACATGTATCTTATAAAGGTAGGCTTATCTCTAAAGTAAAGAAAGGATGCAAGAAAAAGTCAGGGTGAGCGTGCGTAATACCCCTGTCTCCACACTTGTCACGATAGATAACAAGTGTGGACAGACATGCCTTTTATGGTATAACGATAACAGCATTGTCATTGTTCAGCATGCATTACGACCCCACAAACATTTCAAGCATAATTGTGTACATACATATATAAACACCCCCATCCCCATGCTTTATATGCACTGACGCATTGGACATCATCATGGGCATATACGCACAAATCGTTTTTCACATCGTTTTCCATTATCTGCTGTTATGACATTGGGGGGGCGTATACTCTTTAATATATTAAAATTTTATACTTGACTCTGTCTTTGTTATTACAACAAAAGACGGGCAGCCACAGCCATGGCAACGGCAACGATAGCCGAGGGAGCCATGGCGGAAGCAGCTGAGGTGTCAGCCTGCTTGTCAGACACGGCTGAAGATGAGCCGGAAGCGGCGGGGCTGACACCGGCGGAAGAGGCCGAGCCACTGCTCTTGGAAGAGGGAGTCGACTTCGAGGACGAGTTGGAGACGGCCTTCTCAAAGTTGGGGAACGAGATGGTCTTCTCCATGTAGGGGTAGGTGATGTTGGCACAGGTGGCGACATCCAGGACGTGCTTGTAGGCCTTCTTGATCTTGGGGACGTAGTCGACAGCGAGCTGCATGGTGGTGTTGTCGATCTCGTGGGTCAGGACAATGTTACCAGAGTGGGCAAAAGTGCCGTTCGTGCCCATTGCGATGAAGTCTTCATAGTTCTTTTGGATAGTGGCCATGGGCTCGGAAGTACCAGCGGCCCAGTCATCAGTGTCAAGGTCCCAGAGGATGGTGGTCAAGTTCAGCTGGGTGGCAATCCAACGGACACGATCATCGACATCACCGAAAGCCTACCAAAATAATAAAGTTCACGTAAGCCGACAAGGTTGGTATGTATTATTGCTTTTAAACTTACAGGACGCCAGTGCTTGGGAGTAACACCGGTCACCATCTTGATCGCCTTTTGGGTGTAGTACAGCTATAAAAAATTAAATTGCCCGTTTGAGAAAAATAATTCAATTTAGGAATGCTTCGTATTTACCTCGGCGAGGACCTCCTTGTTCGTGAGCGAGGTCATCAGGCCGTGGCTCCAGGTGTGCTGGGCAATGTGGTGACCGTTCTTGACACCGCGCATCGCACCATAGGGCCAGTCAACGACGTTGGAGCCAATGTAGAACATGGTCGCCTTGAGCTTCTCCTGCTCCAGGAAATCGTAGAACGCATTGTGGGAGCAGTTGGGACCATCATCGTAGGTCAGACCCCAGGTCTCGGGCTCCTCGCAGGTGTAGATATCAGCATTGATATTGGTGCTGTGCTTGGGCTTGGTGCACGTCGTGGCAGACCACCAGCAGTCGGGATCATTGCTCTCGTCGTACTTGCTCATGTCGAGCGAACCATCGGGAAGGACGGTACGGACCGAGATATTGGGCGCCGACTTCCAGTCAATCGAATTGTACAGGGTCGTGAACTCCTTGGAGGTGTTCATGCCGTTCGAGGTCGCGACCTCCCACACGTTAGGCCACTCGGACGCATTGAAGGTAAAGGTGGCCGACGCATCGTAGGCGATACACTCGGTGTTAACGTCATACGACGTCAATTGTTTAAGGTTGGTAGGCAGGGTAATGTTGGTGGGGTCGACCTTGCTAGTCCAAGACTCCCAGTATTCAGCCGCCTGCACGGCCGTGGCGGCCAGCGCAACCGAGACAAGTGCACGATACATAATGAATGGAAAGAATATGGAAAGGGATGGAGGAGGAGGTAGTGGTGGCAAAAAAGAAGGGAACGGAAAGTTCGAGGGGAAAGTAAGGGAAAGGGAAAGGGAGTGTCGAAAGAGTGAAAGAGAGAGAGAACAGATACAGCGCGCGTCTGCCTTTTTATCCCACGAACGAAGAGCGGCCGCCGCGGCTTTACCGATGACGGACAACGGACAACACGATAATAGTAATAATAATAATATTCGAATTCTAGGAGCGATGAAATGGAGTTTCTGCGCCGTATGCATATAGAAATATTCATAACCACCGTGCGTGTAGGTTGCTCGTTTCTTTGGTTACACTCTTTTTGGGGTGACACATACCACTGGTATGAATAACATGCTGGTAACCATTTATTCGGTTACCATGGCAGCCATTTTTCTTATTTGTAGCCATGACAAACGTGTCTTATGGGTTATTTCTCTCGATATGGAAGTGTGGGTGGTACCTGCGTGTGCCAGGGTTCGCGCAAGGAAATGAGAGAATAACCTCTTTTAAGCCCCGTTCAACGGACCTTGATTCTCGCAAGGTACATTTCTCTTATGCCAAGCTTCATCAATCAGGAACCATTGACGTTCACTGCAGCCTAGAACTTTCAAGACTTCTTGGCGAGATCTTCTGTTGGATCTTTATCTTGCTATTTCTGTCAATTACAAAGCCATTGGCGTCTTGGGCGAAGGTACAGAAGGCGGGCAAGTCGGGGTTCACGTATTTTTTTTTTTTTTACTGCGGAGTCGTCTGCACGACCACGCACGGTTTGTGAGTTTTCCTTCTTCGCACCCACGCGCGCTTTTGCCCGCGTAAATTGCTTTTTACCTATCGTCCTGAACGACACTGTTTTTCGGGCGCATGCTCTGTTTTGAACTTATTTTACGGATCCGCTCATGGTATTTTAAGAAACCCCGTTGTCTCACAGACACACACACGTTATATTAGCGTGGATTGAACTCAAAACAAGCGATGAGATCTAAGCGCTTTTGTCACCTTCCACGAACGACTGTCTTTTTATTTCAACGACACACTAGGTGTAGCTTCTACTGCTTGTTTTTAAAGAATAGCTACTACAGAAACTTCGACCCCCGCCGAAAAAAGGTCGAAGTTGAAATAAGATCAAGATTCAGGAGACAGGGGTACCGTCGAGTACCAATTGTTGTTATGCGGGCTTCAGGGACCTTTTGATTACATATGGGTGTCTACATACTCACAGTCCTCTTAATCCTTGCGCCAGGAACTTTCGACACAAACGATTCAAGTGAAAATCAGCCGTACTCTTTGTGCAATCATGTTTGCTCAAGATTAAACCTGAATATATACACACCAGTAAGGCGATAAACAAGGCTAAACGGTCCGTACTTACCTTTGTCTCCTTTTCCCCTTACTTAAGCACGGCTATTAGGCCTCATTCATTCCACATAGCGAACTGAATAATTCTGATACCGGCTCAGCAAGCCGACGCGACATAGATCAAAAATAAATCCAATGGCACCATCCCAAAACCAAGCGAGAGGATGCAAATTGACTCCCAGAGAAATGGATTTTATTCTCCATAGCCGGACAACTCGATGGTTCTTGATTTAGTTATTTTGGCTAATTCCCGGGAATATCACCTGATTTGGATCAGTAATGGGCGAAAAGAAATTCATCAAACTTTGCTGCGGAATCAGAAGAGGTCTAGCAAGCTTCTTTTGAACAAGAGAAAAAGAGCAGTTATAATGCTTCCTAGTACGTGCCATTGGCAAACAAAAGACACGCGGGATGAAACTACGCTAAAAAAGTGAAACTCAATGCAAATAATGCAAGCAATGACAGTTCCCGGGAACGGGCAAGTGTATTTTTTAGTACGCCATTATCCCGTTGAGGCGGCGCCTCTTTTATATAAATATATTTATTATCCGTTTTAACCTTGGACCCCTCCACCCAGAAATAGCTTGGAACGAAGAATTCTGCATCATGATGCTTGAACGGAAGTGAATTGCCAGGCAGTAAGAAGGAAGAAACTGCTATAGAAAAGTGATTTGCGTACTCCTGTGTGAGTTAACAAAAAAGCAATAAACAAGCGGGTGTGACAAAAGGGAAGGGTACACAAAGGCGACACAACACGTGGATATAAATTTCGGTGAATGATCTGGACTTTTACAGGACATAGCAGAGATTCTTTATGCTTGAGTGCAAAATAAAAGCTAAAATCAGACAGGGCTCGCTTAGGGCCGTGAGATATGTATAGTACAACAGGAATGGCTTAGCCAACGGGCATAACCGAGGATATGAGATCAATTGCATGAGCCACATTATGTAATTTGTGCGCTGAGACTGTTGTGGGTCGCGGAAAGCCAGCTTTGCGTCTACTCTGAACTCGCGCTAACATGACAAATATGTATAGAGTGCATCTAAACTTTATATCTGGCCTTTTATATTTTCCATTTCTGTCTATTTAGCTAGCGGGTCAGTGGATATTTTTCGCATGTCCGTACTGAGGCGATTCACGGAAGTAGCTACCCTACCCTGGGGTAACGACTTTTATAGACAAAATGACTCTTTGATGGCTTTTATAGCGTGATTAAGAAGATAAACATTGCAAATCAAGAGGTTATAGGAGGCAAGCGGTTGGTTTTATTAGTACGAGGTGTCCACACGCGTGCCTGGAAGCGGAGATGTGGGTCAATGTTGACTACGTTGTATGCAAATAGGTAAATAGCGAAGACGGAGTGGGCGAGGGTGTATGATTGGGTATATAAAAGTGTCAGGTCAGAGGGTTTGCGGCAGACGGGTTAACGATAGGCAGACGGACGAGCGTATTATTCTCCTTGTCTGTGTTCTCATCCGAGTGAACCCACGTCATGATGCGAAACACGTCTTCCCAATGGGCCAAGATGTAAGCCGTTCCTATAATAAGGTGAATCTCATGGACTTCATTATAGACAGATTTTCTTACGTTGAACACCATCCGTATACGTGTTAAAACCTTCTGTCAGCTCTTCAAAGTACTGCAACAGTCTCTCTGATTGCTGTTTAAAACGTGTTACTTCTTGTAGCTCCTGTCGCTTCTCTCGCACCAGCGTGCGTTTTTGTTCGATATCCATATTGAAATGCAAAAGAAAAAGCCACGCTCCGCAAATCAGAAATTGGGTCTGCTTGCGTACAATACAGCATTAGACGCATAAGTTGCCCATCCATGAGAGCAGTAGTTTACCACTTGCGTATATGAACATATAATAGACTTCATTTCAGTTGATAGAGAGTATGTAGATCTTATCGTATGATGTTTACCATCCTATATTGGACACTCCAAGTTGTGTATAGCACCAGCGTATCTAGATATTAGTCAGAAGCTCAGGCATGGCAAATATAACTCATTTAGCGCAGGACGTATGCAGTCAGTAAAGACATGGATGATATTCATCGTATATAATAGAGCTTATAGCAATTCTTTTTGAGGGGATTACTTGGGATCGAACGTCGGTTCTTTCAGTTAAAAGTACGGCGCGCAGACACATTTGAAAAGAAAACCTCGCCTGTGACGTGCCAAATTCCCAACAATTTTCGATAATATACTTTGATCAATTTTTCCTCTCTTTTCAACTAGTATAGAGCCGCGCTCCACTATTGACAATGCCCTGCACTAGTTGTGGTTCCACTCGTACAGAACACGATACCGCATCCGGTACCACCGCATGCGCTGACTGCGGTGAGGTAAGCTCTTTTTTGGCTATTCATAGATTCTTTTGGATCCATGCTAAAATGGTGTGTTGTTATTGCTTGGATCATTTTTGTTTTAGGTCTTGGAAGAGAATGCCATTGTGTCGGAGGTCATGTTCCAAGAGACGTCGGGTGGTAAAACGATGGTTTCTGGTTCATTTGCGGGTGAATCAGGTAATGCACTGGTAAAAGGACTGTATAAATATGTATCTTGGCTGAAACATGTCAATTTTTCATTTTAGGCCGCCTCCAGGGCAGCGGACCCTTTGGACGTGGCGGTGGCAGGGAAAGCCGCGAACAGGCTTATGATAACGGTACGTTCAATGCAATTAAATCAACAAATGGCTCATAACTTTATCTAGGTCGTGCCAAGATTGCCCGTCTTGCCCATGGTCTTCGTCTCCCTGAACGATACCGCGAAGCAGCGCAACGCTACTACAACCTCGCCGTCGCCAACTCTTTCACGCGCGGTCGAAAGTCAGAAGCTGTGGCTGCTGTCTGTCTCTACATTGTTTGCCGTACTGAAAAGAGTTCGCAGATGTTGATCGATTTTTCAGACATTCTTCAAGTAAGATAGGAAAACACTGATGAATACAATACAGAATCCACTCATACCCTCTTTTAGATCAACGTATTCAAGCTTGGTGCCATGTTTCTTAAACTTACCCGTATTCTGGGTATCAAGCTCCCTTTGGTGGATCCTTCCATCTACATTTCCCGCTTTGCAGCCGCCATGGACTTTGGCGAATACACTCAGCGCGTCGCACATGATGCGGTGCGTCTCGTGCAGCGTATGGACCGTGATTGGATCCAAATCGGTCGTCGCCCCGCCGGTGTATGCGGTGCCTGTCTGTTAATTGCCGCGCGTATCAATGGTTTTCGCCGCACGACTCAGGAGATGATCTACATTGTCAAGGTTGCCGAGGTGACGATCCAAAATCGTCTGAAGGAATTCAAAGAGACCGAGTCGGCCCAGCTTTCCGTGCGTGATTTCCGTAGCATCTGGCTCGAGACGGAGGCTGACCCGCCTGCTTATGCCCGTGCACGCGCAGTCCGCGAGGCCGAGGCGATCAAAAAGGAAGGCGAAGACACGCAACAGACTTTAGTCGGCGAGACGATATCGCAGCAACTCGGTGGCGATACGCTCGTGGAGGAAATCACGCAGCATGCAGCAGTCAGCCAAGAGTTGCTCGAAGCAGAAAAAGCAGCGCTCGAAGATGAATTTGCGGAATGGATGCAAGACAGCTCGCTCACCGAGGCTCAGGCCGCACTAGGTATGTCACAATGCTATATATTCTAGAATGTTCGATACTCACACCTTTATAGAAAAAGAACATGGTTTCGTAGCGGATCGAGATAAGGAAGGAGAGCCTAAAGAAGAAGACGTCAGCCTTTCGGACGTGGATGACGAGGAGATCGAAGCCATGCTGTTGTCGCCTGCCGAGGTCGAACGCAAGACGATGGTGTGGTATACTGTCAACAAGGAGTACCTTGCCGAGATGGAGGCACGTGCACGCAAGATCGAGATGGACAAGCGGAACGGTGTCTACAAGGGCCAGGTAAAAAAGGAAGCATGAGATATAGTTCTATTGACTTACACCTGTTCCAGATGCGTAGCAAACGCAAGAAAACCACGCCTGCAGCGACGCCAGTCGAAGCGGCGAAACAGCTCATGCAGAGCGCGAAGCTCTCGCGCAAGATCAACAAGGATGTGTTTGATAACATGTTTGAAACACCCGAGTCGATCGAGGCCATCAAAGCCAAGGATGCAGCGGGAGACTATTCTACTTGGGAAGTTGTCGAGGAGGAGGGCGAAACACCTGCCAAAAAGAAGAAGACAGACTCGAATGGTGAACCACTCGACAAGCCCGGTGCGCCCGAGCCAGACCTGGACGAGGACGACGATGATGACGAAGACATGGATCTGGACGATATGGCGGACGACGAGCGTATCATGCTTGAAGCACGGCGACGAATGGGTTGGCTCCGGAATGACGATAACGAGGACTACTTTGACGAGTACGACGACTAACTTTCCTCCTATTCGTTCTATTTTACGTGTTTCTTCGTTCTTGTTTCTTGTTCTTTTTATTGTTTTCTGTATACCAGCTTGCCTTTGTTCTGTATGTAAATTTAACCCTCGTAATCGTACGTAGCAAATATATACACACCCATTTCTAAATTAATTGATATCTCTCACATGCGCGCGTGTTCGGCCGGACTCAGGCGGGGTAGAAATGAGTCAACAGAAGGACCGGGAGTTATCGAAATTTCAGGTCAAAAAGAGAGAGGACGGCTAAACCTCAGTCCCGACCCCTTGTTCCTTTACTTGTCTACTTTTTTTTTTTTACTCCTTCTACATTTCAAACAGCTACACCATGGCTTCAAGACTGACATCGCTCGTTTTCCGGAGGCGATTGCTTAGCCCGGGCTATATGGGTATGCGCTTCCAAAGCACAGCGACGACGACGGCAACAGAGCAAGCGAAAGCCAAGGCGAGCGAGGCAGCTGTCAAGGGCAAGGCCAAAGCAGGCAAACTGAAAGAACTGGCAAAAAAGTACGGTGCTTCAGGTGTCATTGTGTACTTGGGAGTGGGTATGGTCGATCTCGGTGTCACTCTCGGTGCAATTCAAATTGCTGGCCTGGATCAGGTCCAACGCCTCGAGCAAGGCGTCATGGACGTGTACCGACAAGGCAAGGCTCGCGTTTTCAACACACCTCTGGAACCCACACCCGAAGTCAAGCACGTCAAGGAACCCTCGTTCGCGACCGTCTTTTTGCTCGCCTATGGTATCCATAAGACAGTGCTCATGCCCGTCCGTCTTGCGATTACTGCTGCCATTACCCCGGCCTTTGTTCGCAAGATTCACGCTCTCGGTTGGGCAAAGTATGCGCCCCGTCTCTTTCCGGCACCGAAACCCACCCCTGGTAGCCTAGTCAAGCCCTAATACTTTTCTCTTTATTTTTATTTTTTTACTGCGCATATCCGGTCCTGCCTCTTCTCATCTTCATATAAAGAAAAGGCAGGTCTACTTTTTGTACACAAATCACTTTTACACATACGAGTCTCATATACACATCTTCACTCTCCTCTCTCTCCCTCTCTCCTCCATCAATAAAAGCATTCATGCATTTTATAATAAATCCAAATTTGTGATTATTCAGTCGCTCGGGCGTGCGAGGTATCTATGAGGTTTTTTTTCTTCATCTTCTCCGCTATACAGAGGCAACTTTGACCACACATGTGGAGGCAAAGGAATTTGTGCGGCAAGGAAACAGGAGATATTCAGTGCGGATGCGAGCGATAACGAGATGTTGTTAGTTGCTGGATATCATGTTTTGGCGATAGAAGCTTCAGTTGCAAGCACTACTAGATGTGCCATAAATTAGCGGAGAGATCGGCAGAAAAAGTGACCAAGCAGAACGTCCCGCCAAGCACGGGCCGTGAACAATGTATAAAATCACGCTGACAAAAAAAAAAAAATTACGACCACAAGAGCGACGGTCGGTAAATACAAGCGCACGGAACTGTTTGTGCCAAATACGGATGGGCTAGGTAAGAACTTGGTGCAGTAGAGTGCATTTTACGGGGTTAAACTAATCTGGGGCATAGACCGGATCTGCAATGTGTCGGATATCTAACAGCCTGTGTATTGCATGGGCGAACTGATCATACCTGCCTCCCTTGGTACTTTTTTTTTCATCAATAAGGTCAAAGCCACGGAATAGGGAACCCGCCGCCGCCCGCTTTAAGGAGTGGAAGACGCGGAGAAGTACTCTCAGCAGTGTGTCAATTCAACAAAAACACCATTCCCAATCTCTTAGGTCATTATATCTGCCCTACTTCCTGGGGGAGCTTTGGCTTTTGGGGTCACTCTTCAATCAAATAAGAAATAATTGAACAATGATGCTGTTTCTCTCCAGAAAAGAAGCAATGTCTCCGAAAGTTTGAGGATGGGATGATGGAAGACAAAACTTGTTGAACCCTTCTAGCTCCCTATAACACTCTTCTGTCTTGCCTTTTCCTATCGTCTTTCCTATCGTCTCAATTCGTATTTATTCTATACATAGCTCTACACACGTATTCCCTCTCTTCTTGGAGAGTTAATCAAAAGTCATAAATATGACAGTACATTGGACCTGCAGTAGAAACTGTACCATGAAAAATTCCTAGAGTCATTGGGAAATCGGGCAGATCATAATTGCAACACGCAGACAGATTAGAACGACTTGCGTTTAAACTGCGTTAGATGCCACAAATCTTCCCTAAAATACACTTTACGTAGCTGCGCTAGATGGTGAAGGGAAGAGAAAAAGCAGCTCCGCAAAATAACAGTATGTAAGGAATAACCATGCCCGGGTTTTTCTTCCGAACCAATTCAATTCCATAGCACGGCTTCTGATGCACTACGCCCTTACCTATCCAGTCCATGCCAAGCACAAACAACTCCTCGCGTATCTTCATTGACCGGCATTCTTTCCAGTGCACATAGTATTGCTTTATTTCTGACATTCTTTAATTTGTTACTGCCGGCCAACGGTCGGCGAAACGTTTTCTTTCTTCTGAAAAGCCCTGTTCGATTTTCATCTTGCTTATCGGGAGATCGATCTTGCATCCAATCGCAGCTTGCTTCTTGTCACTATCCTTTCACATATTGCCGTTGTGTTGTCGGACAGATTTGGTCGCGTTTCTGCATGTCTCGCCACTAGTATGCCATTAGCACATTAACAAGCATAATGTACTATACTGTACTTCTATGAAGACGCTTACTCTTGCATATCGAACTTCATGTCACGAAAAATGATATCCAACAACTTCGCAACGCATCGATAATGGGTATGTTCGCTTTTGTTGTCAGTTGCACGTCGAGATGCGAGGTCCACTATCACAGTGTGTCGTGAGGCCCAGTAGCTGCGACAGCTCGGTGTGGCTGACGCCAGCATTGAACACCTTCAGCTTTTTCTCGCATATAAGCTTCCTTGCCTCCGCATTGGGAGCCAAAAGCACCTTCTGTATACTAAAGTAATGAAAGTGAGCTAACTGACACTAGTCATTAGCATATTCTTACCCTGGCCATTCATCAAGAATGGCATGTGTACTCTCTGTCATTCCTTGCGCAAGGCCTAGGTTTTGATTTTCGCTTGCACCCAAATGCTTTTGACAGATCTCTTATCGCTTAAAAGCTCTTCATAAATTGGTCTGCTCTCACCTCCGAGCTCCGACCAGATTAAGAACCTTGAAAGTAATAACTTTTGATCTTTAGCAAACGCGATATAGAAGGCACCAGATTACTTCAAGGTTTCTTTCTCTGTTTTTGACAGATCAGAACTGGTTTGCTGTGACGCGCCGTGGCGTTGAGTCTGGAAAGAGCAGCACTGAAATTTGACTTTTGAACTACAAAAGAAACAGAGGAAGACTGAGGATGCCATTCTGCTGATATCGAACTAAAATTGGTTTACTGATTGGTATTCCGTCAGGAAAGCAATGCTTCTGGATTTTTCGCCTGTCGTTGAGCATCATCATTTCCTAGTTTGCCAACTCCCGATTCGACATAACGCATATCACTTGCTGCGATAGGCACACCAATGTTAGATATAATTGTCTTCCATTTATAATGCAAACGAGATATACCCACATGTTTCTTGTGATATATGATGTCCATAGTCTTGCTTGGACCTCTGTACAGCTAGGGCGTCGTCCGCACTCGTCTCAAGTGCGCTGGTTTTATGTCATTTTGGATCACATCCAGAGAAATAGTTGATCAATAGGTTCTCCTCAGCTATTTCATGACCAACAGTACCTCAACCACCCGTGAGAAAAGCTTTATCCATTTTTCCGAGACACATCTTGGTAAGCTGGATGGAAGGTAGTTGATACGGAGATCAGAAAGCCACCAGTACGTACTCCTGGCATATTCATCGAATCATGGTAATCTTTTTCGATACTGCGGTAGGTAAACGCTAAGCGGCTTCTCCATACGTTCTCCAAATTCCCCGATTCTGCAACCGCCGGTGATTCGGAAGCGAACGTTTTCGCTTGAAGCTACTGATTAGCTGCACCGTGCGCCCCTCTTTTTGACATGGTCCGTAAATGCTACAAGAGCGATTCAATATAATCGCTCGTGTGCAAACAGAAAGCATCCAGTGAGTGAATGTCTTCTAGCATTCCGAAGCGGCGCGGAACGTAGAAGGAGGAGAGAGGACGCGAATTGCGCAGCAGCAGAAGATAAAGAGCGTAGTTTTTCGTTTTTCATGCTTGAATAGCGCCATTTGAGAGTGACGCAGTTTGAAATCAAAAACCTATTCAATGAAGCGCAAAGAGCCTGTCCATTGTTTAAAGACAAACAACTTCCCAGTTGCTAGCTATTCTTGCTTGAGGCACTGATATTTGTGATCACTGACATTTTGTATTGGCGTATACACGGTGCAAGGAGCTAAATAAGTTTGATTGTCATCACAGACACCTGGCAGTTCAAGACCTCCAGACAGCCGACTACGACAGGCCTCCAGCGGTATCTGATGTCTTGCAGACATATTATAGATAACCGCTTGGTATCTTCAAGCCAGCTGCTCAAGACAGTAATTTAGCTTCCATCTGGGGAGCTCCACCCTTGTTCGACCTGGCAGCTTGACTGTCCACTGCTCTTCGCATATTAAACTTTTGTAACGACATCCAAGCAATGATCTACGTGTCGGAGCATCGATGTCCCAGACAGCACGTCCATGCTGCTTCGATAGCAGGTATCGACCAACATATTTTTCTATATAAATGCATGCAAAGGGCATCTGGATAACTCTCTCTTTTGCAGGCTGTAGAACCGGTGTATCAGCGACTATGTGGATTATATGCCGTAATATCATTAAGCCAATTTATGACAGCAGATGTCATGACAATAAACCACTATGTAATTTTTTTTCCCTTTCTCTCTTTCCTTCTCTCTTTCTTTCTTTCTTCCTTTTTTTTTCGAAGATAACATCTTACTTTGACACCATCATAAAGTACAACCCCGATACACGTCATGCACACTATTGAGGTAGTTCCTGCAACCGATGAGATGGTCTCGATTGGCTTAACCACAAGGACGGGCGAGGGGTCGGCTAACCCGTCGAAAGCTCTGGCGTATTAAATATACAGAGAGCATGCTTGGTATTAATCAGCATTCAAATCAATGGGGACGCCTTTCACCAGAACATCACACTTCTTTATAGCATTTCCTGGGAATGCTGTAAGTATCTCCATTTTCCTTGTCAAGTAAAGAGATAAGGTTTATAAACCTGCGAGAATCTTATTAATTGAGCTCTAAACGGCAGTACGCATCCCTTCTGTGGTACGTCCATTCAACTTGGACAGAGTCATCGACGCTGCTAAATAAAGTTCCCCAAAATACATAGTTCTGAGGTATACTACTAGCCAAAAGTCAAGAAAAAGTACTCTTATCAAGACATCTTGATATCAAGTCGAAGTATACCGTGTCATCGTTCATGACAGTACCCATAATCAAGGCCAAATGACAATTGTGGCGCAGTCTGCGTCGTATACCTAAAACGTGTGAGGGTGGCGCGTGAGTAGAAAGAATGCAGCATATGCATCACATGGTACTCAAGAAACTCTATTCTTTTCTGCTTCATCGTCATCACGGCGTCTGCCTTACTGTCTGCGCGCACGCACGCTTATGTGTGTCTGTGTGCGTGCGAGACCTACTTTTCCCCACCTTCGCGCGGGTCTCACGTCTTCTTTCGTCTTTCTTCTTACTATTTCTTTCTCTTTTCTTCTTTCCCGTAAACCATGTCGCTTGGACGCATCCACACAAAAAGCGGCCCTGGAGGCCGGACCAGTAGCTCGAGTGATCAATATCCCCTGACCGATATGCCTCCCACCTATTCACTCAACCGCACTTCCACCACATCGTCCACATCCAAATCAGTTTCAGCGGCCATGTTACCAGGACATCAGTCGCAACAGCAAACCATCTATATCTCGCCACCGGAGCGTCGCAGCGAGGACCCATATGGTCTTGATAACTTCTATTACGATACTGGGCGTGCACGTCGTCCGCCTTCTATAAGCACATATGCCACCTCAACTCAGCAGCTGCATCGATCGCTCAAGTCACGTCATCTCGCGGTATGTTCAGGCTTGTAAACATACCTGTAGCATAAAGATGCTGATGCGGATGGAAAAAAAAAAGATGATCTCCCTAGGCGGCGTTATTGGTCAGGGCTTGTTCTTGTCTTCGGGTGCCAATTTGTATCACGGAGGTATGCGTATCATACACAAATGGATCATGGCCAACAATATATACTAAAAGTTATTTAGGCCCTGGAGGTGCTTTGGTAGGCAAGTAAAGCGTTTCAAGTCTTCAGATCACATTACAAATAGCTCACACATCTTCAGCTTATGCCATCATTGGATTCATGGTCTACTGGGTTGCCTACGCATTGGGTGAGATGGCGACGTACATCCCCGTATCCGGCTCCTTTACCATCTTTTGCCGTCGTTTTGTGGATGAGTCGTTCGGTGCCACCATCGGATACAACTATTGGTGAGTTGAGACTAACCCAATTTATGCCGTGTGTTTGCGCAGCGAGCGGCGGCGGGGGTGCTGAGCCCGCATGTCACGCAAAAGTTATCTACGGTGCTCACACCTTTTTGTTCAGGGCATGTTGGTCCATCGTGGTAGCCAGTGAGCTCGTCGCGTTGCCCATTATTATGGAGTTCTGGACCACGGCACTACCCCGGGTTGTGTGTAAGTCGACTAGGGTGCGTACGAAGGTCCATCGGAGTTATTGATTTTCTTTGATGTTAGGGTCTCTTATTTATTTGATTGTCATTTTATTTGTCAACTTATTTGGTGCACGCAGCTATGGTGAAGTAGAATATTGGATGAGCCTGGTACATTCTTGTTATTATGTAGCTTTTCTTATTATGCCTCTATGTGCTAACATTCGAAAAACAGATCAAGATCTTGGCCGTCCTTATTTTTATCATTGTCGGGTGCCTTGTATCAGGCGGCGTCATTGGGTAATGGGAAGGGTCAGAGAATTGCCATAGTGAAACCACTCAACGCGGGTCTTTAGGGATGAAGTGTATGGGTTCAAATACTGGAACAATCCCGGAAGCTTCCCGCATGGCGTGACGGGCGTCATTGATTCACTTATTTTGTCTGTTTTCAGCATGCAAGGTATACTTACCGGCTAATTACGAAGACCATACATCTTAATCCATATCATTCTGGTTTAATTAGGTACTGAAATTGTTGGCATTACAGTAAGCAAATATGAAGGATGACATTAAAAATTGCTTTCGCTTACCATTGTTCTGTTGTATTTGTTTTTCACAGGCAGGCGAAGCTGGAAATCCACAAAAGGTAATTACCTCATATCACATTCTTGTGATCATGCTCGGCTCAGACATCGTACATATCAGGAAGTGCCACGCGCCATCAAAAACGTTGTTTGGCGTATTATCATTTTCTACATCCTCACAGGTATAGCTCGATACACAAAGCAGACCAAGTCTTATTTTTTTTGTTGAACAGTCATCGTGATGGGTATGGTTATCCCATGGAATGATCGTAAGTATTATCTACATTTTTACGCAGCAGGTCTGACAATGTTGGTGTTTTCGCCCTCCTGGTTTTTAATTAGCGAGAAACCTGCGACCCAACAGCCTGATCAGTTCATTACCTGGAACCAAGACGCCCAGCGTTGTGGTATCGCCTTTTACTATGGTGTTTGAAAAAGGCAGCCTACAGAGCGCCGCCAATATCATGAATGCTGTCATCCTTATTACGGTAGCTATCACTCAGCTCATTTCTTCTTCTATTTTTGTCTGTTTGTCTCACGCAGTTCAATCACGCATCCCCGCAGGTCATCTCGTGTGCCAACAGCGCCTTCTATGTCAGCAGTCGTACCATGCTCGCGCTGTCGCAAGAAGGTATTGCGTGGCATCGACTATGTAAGTCCAAAGAAAATACACCTAGAGAATACTGATCACTCACCAAATTCTGTAGCTTACATTAACAGGATGGGTGTACCTTTGTACGCCTTAATGTGTACCACAGCAGTGAGTCTAGTCGCCTTTGCAACCTCGTTCATCCCAGGCAGCGATCTTTTTACGGTCTTGACGACCCTGGTGGGAGTGGCAGGTTTGACGACTTGGTTTGGTATCTCGGTAGCGCATTACCGCTTTCGGCGGGCATTCGCTGAGCAAGGCCGTGACCCGAATGATCTCCCAATGCGGACCCCGCTCCATCCGTTTGGCGATATCTTTAGTATGATCGCGTGCATAGCTGTGGCCCTGATGACGGGCTACTCTTATTTTAAGCCTGCCAACGCGGTGGGTCTGATCGGCAACTATGGCGGCCTGATCCTTTGCATTGTTGGTTTCACCATCACCAAACTCTATACAAAATCCAAACTCGTGCCTCTGGAGCGCATGGATCTAGACACCGGTCGCTCAGATAGCAAATGGACTTCAAAGGATGAAGAAGATGCCATGAAGCGATTATGGCGCCGCGTTAGACATACCATGACTTAGCTCCAGTACTTTGCTGTACTTTCCATAAACCTGTAAATCTCTATACACATAATACATATATAATTCAATACCAATTAGCAGTGTGCATTTTCGAATCGAGTACTGCTTTAGAACGTTATGTACCGTATGCTTATAGAAGCCCGATACCATCTTCAGATAAGCATGCTTCTGAACGGTACATGCAACCGCATGCTAAAAATGACACACAGCATTATAGGCCATATAATGACACATGTAACGCATTTCATGTCGTAGTCATATCAAGCAGTACACTCTATATAGATGGAATGTACGTCATGGATGCATCCAGGCTCATCTTACCAAAAGAAGCCGTCGGGGAGTAATTCTGGAAAAGGTAACAGCGCAATTGTACGCGCACACAGTCGACAGTATTCTTCTTCTCTTGCATAATGACGATCGCCTACAAGTTAGAAACCTCTTTATTTGCACATTCTGCCGATGTACAGTATCTTTTAATATATGTAAGAAATTAAGCTTATATATTGGTAGGTACGCGCAGTGAGTGCCCTGTCAGACGACCTTGTTGTGTCAGCTGGTCGTGACAAGACGGTCCGCTCCTGGCGACGCGTAGGCCCACACGAATTCACTCTCGAGCACGTCTTTCAAGGTCACGACCACTATGTCAATGCCCTTGCTACCATTGCTCCGTCCTCCTCTCATCCCAATGGTTAATATCGCCTATTAAGAAAGAAGACACAGTGATAACGGATATTCTTTAGGGCTCATTGTCTCGAGTGGATCGGATAAACTCATCAACGTGTATGATCCTGCACAGCCGGACAGCCCATTGTATACGCTCGTAGGTCATACCGAGAATGTCTGTGCTCTGGCTACTACTCCAGCTGGTCACATTGTCTCGGGGTCCTGGGATAAGTAAGTTCATACTTCATAATGATATATTCGCTAGAACGTCAGTTTAGAAAGGTCATTGTATGGAAGGACTTTCAACAAGCCTACACTTTGGAGGGTCACTCGGCTGCGGTGTGGGCTGTACTTGCTGTGGATGATGACACGATTGTCACCGGTGCAGCCGATAAGACGATCCGACTGTGGCACGCCGGCAAGCCAGGCAAGGTTCTCCAAGGACATCAGGATGCTGTGCGTGGTCTGGCCTTGATCCCTGGCACTGGCTTCGTCTCTTGCTCCAATGACAGGTATAAAAAGAGACACAGAAACTGAAAGAGTTCTTACCGCATCATATCCAAAGTACTCTGCGTGTCTGGACCCTTGACGGAAACTGTCTTCAGACGCTGGATGGCCACACGTCATTTGTCTACACAGTTTCAGTCTTGCCCTCTGGTGAGTTTGTCTCGGCGGGCGAGGACCGTACTGTTCGGGTATGGAAGGACGGCCAGCTGATCCAGACGATCCAACAACCCTGCGTATCGGTGTGGGCCGTGTCGCCTTTGCCTAATAATGATATTGTGGTCGGTGGCAGTGATAATGCAGTGCGCGTGTTTACACGCGCAGACGAGCGTGCGGCCGATGCAGAGACACAAAAGCAGTTTGACGAGCTCGTCGCGAGCCAGGCCATTCCTGCGTAAGTTCTGAAAAGCCTTGTCATTCTATCTGACTTTGGCATAGCAACCAGGTGGGTGATGTGAACAAGGAAAAGCTGGCAGGTCCCGAAGCACTGCAGCAACCCGGCAAAAAAGAGGGTCAGGTCATCATGATTAACGCAGGCAACACGGTGGAAGCCCATCAGTGGAGCGCTGCATCCCAGACGTGGCAGAAGATTGGCGACGTCGTTGGTGGTGTGGGTTCAGGCAACAAGACCTTGTTTGAGGGCAAGGAGTACGACTACGTGTTTGATATCGATATCGGCAATGGACCTGGTGGCATGCTCAAGCTTCCATTCAACGTAACAGGTAAAAGAAAGAAAGAGAGAGATAATGATGCAAAAAGCGAAAAGCTCACTATGCAAACGTAGATAACCCGTACGATGCGGCCCAAAAGTTCATTTGGCGCCACGAGCTACCGCAAATGTACCTCGACGAGATTGCCAACTTTATCTCAAAGAACGCGCAAGGCGTTGAGCTTGGGCAGTCGACCCAGCAATACCAAGATCCCTTTACAGGTAAGATTGGGAAAAGAAAACGAATTAGTAGTATCTGACAGGATGTCAGGTGCCGGTCGATATGTACCAGGTCAGCAGAGCGGTGCCACAGGCTCTTCGTCTCAGTTTATGGATCCATACACAGGTAAGATCCAGGTATGCTTTGATTACAAATAATAACACACATCGTATAGGCGCTGGTGGCTACCATGGCGCCGGCCACACTGCACCTTCACGCCAGCCTGCCCCTGCAACGCCCAGCAAAAAGATCCTTCCCTTGGCAAGGACTGCCTCTATACAAAAAAGAAACCACTAATGTAGATATACCTATAGACCACTTATCTGTCATTGAAGCAAGCCAGTCTGGACCCGCTTCTGAACAAGCTGACCTCACTCAATGGCGAAGCAGGCGCAGCCGGCCTGTCAGACACCGAGCTCGGTCAGCTCGGTGCGTTGATCCAATACCTTAAAAGTCCCTCGCAAGGATCAGCCGACGCGGCGGGTGTGTCTGCCGCGATCAAGATGGCCTCGGCCTGGCCGAGTAACAAACGGTTCCCGGCCCTGGACGTCCTCCGCCTCGTGGCTCTCTATGCTCCTCAGACCTTAGCGAATGTCCAACCGGTCCTGTTCTTCGTCGAGGCAGCCAGCCTGGGTCAAGCGAACGACAAGGTGGCGGAAACAAATGCGATGCTGGCCTACCGTGGCCTGGCGAACCTGCTATACACGCCCGAGGGCCGACAGTTGTGCGCACCCAACAAGGCCCAATTAGCCCAGGCGCTGCAACCCGATGTGGCCATCTATAGTGGCAAACCTGCCCGCCTTGCGATCACAACTTTGGCTGTCAAGTAAGCGGAAAAGAAAACGAAGCAGCACGACAAGGATATTGACTCGTTGATAGTTTGGCGGTGTACCTGACGCAGGAGAATTCGGACGAGGAGATTGAAATGGGACTAGCTGGTTCGCTCCTCGAGTTGATCAAGACGGAGCAAGACGAAGAGAATATCTATCGTGCTACGGTTGCCCTGGGTACCTTGGTAACGTATCACTGTCTTTTTTATGGAACCGATCGCTAACAAGCGTCTTTAGGTCAACCGATCCGAGTCGTGCCGGGAAGCAGCCAAAATCATGGATGTCAAGGTGGAGCTGGAGAAGATCAAGGGCCAACACGGTGCGGAACGGGTGCAACGTGTCATCGGTAAAAGAAAAAAGAAGGCGATATGTTTGTTTTTTTGCCACGACCCTTATCTGATTTTTTTTCTACATAGATGAAATCCGAGCGCTTTTGGTATAGTAAACAAGCTCATTGTACTGCTGTTCAATCCGACTCCAAGATAAATCTTACCCTACCTCTCAGTCATATAATCTTATAAAGAGATATAAAGGGGAAAACAGTGCTGCACCTTGCCTGTTGCATATTCGGTATTGATTATGTTTATGTGTGGGAGCAATGCATTTTGAGTTTGGCAGGAGTGCAGCATGTAAAAGTCCGGTCCTGGGTTTTTTCCTTTACCGACCTTTTTTTTTCTACCCAAGGCGAATGCAATCGAACGGGACAGGTGAGGAGGTGTCCCGGAAGCGACAGCGCAAGTCGGACAAATATGAGCGCAAGTTGCGCAAAACAAAGGCCAAGGCACGATCCGGTAAGACTTTTGTATATCATTTGTTCATTACTGCGTTGCCTGACAGACGCAACCAGAACTCGATCGATTCGAGTGGAACAAGTGGCAATTCGCTAAACAGTCCTACTGGATCAACTCGGGTGTGGATCGTGTGCCACGGATCGACTACCGAACCACCTCCAAAGCCGAGTTTATCGAAAAATACGAGTCTAAGGGTCTCCCAGTGGTTTTGACCCATGTCACTGACACCTGGCGGGCTCACCACGCTTGGAACTACGACGTAAGGAAACTGTCTAATTGTCTTTAATTGACTCAATGATATAAGATAGTACTTTATGAAACGATACGGCTCACATCTGTTCAAGGTCGGCGAGGACGACGACGAAAAGAATGTATACATGAAAATGAAGCACTTTTTGCGGTACTCGGACGGTGAGGGCCAACAGGACGATTCGCCTCTCTACATTTTTGACAGCGGCTTCCATCGCGACCGGCGAAAGCGCAAGACACCTGACCAGCCCAACCGACTGATTGACGACTACGAGGTCCCGTCTTACTTTGATGATGATCTTTTCAAACTCACCGGTGAGCGTCGTCGGCCCCCTCACCGTTGGATCGTCATTGGTGGTGCACGGAGTGGTACGGGGTAAGATAAAGTAATAAATAAGCTTTAATTAGAAGGTGGCCTGACAATTCCAAAAGTATCCATACAGATCCGCTCGGCACATCGGCGTGGAACGCGCTGCTACGAGGCCACAAACGGTGGGCCATGTTTCCACCTGGCACGCCCAAAGAAATCATTGATCCACCCATGAAACCTTACGACCGCGAGGCTGTATCCTGGTTCAGTCAGGTCTTTCCTAAATTCAAGTTCAAATCGCCAGGTGAGACCCAGACTCTCGGTGAGAAGCTGGGAATGGTTGAGGTCCTGCAACAGCCAGGCGAGACCATTTTTGTGCCCGGCGGGTGGGCCCACGTCGTCATGAACCTCGGTAAGCCCAGATGATTTGAAAAGTTGATGGATAGCTAAGAGCCTCTTGTAGACATGACTTTTGCTGTGACACAAAATTTCTGCTCTCCCACGAACGTTGAGCTCGTCTTTCTCAACACGCGCCACAGCCGGCCCAAATTGGCTGCAAAACTGTACCGTCAAGTCGAGCGACTCGCCAAAGAGCAGCCCAATCCGTATGACAGTGTGCTGGCCCGGCTCGAATCCCTAAAATATGTGCCGCGTATCCCACCCAGTAGCAGTGACAGCTCCTCCTCGTCGTCTTCTTCCTCCTCCAGTAGCAGTAGTGATAGTGGCATTGCCGATACCCGTAGTAGTAAGAAGAAACGAAAGCAACAGGCGAGCTCGACCGAAAGCGAGACCGACCTTAGTGATGGTACATGCATGTGCCACAAGTGCAAACGTAACCGAAAAGTGGAGGCGAGAAGGAAGGCTGCTTTAAGCTCTTAATAAAATTACTACTCTACGAAAAGAATGCAAGAGTTCACTGGAGGTTTTCTTAGTTCATTTGTTTACTTTATTGGCCTTTAAATACCTCTATATGATTGCTGCGTAATTTGCACAGTAGGTAGGTTAATTCGGTCAAAATAAACCTTCTGGAGGTCTGCATTGTATAGTACACAGGTTGTGGTTGTATTGTCGGACGACCTTAATCGCCTTGCTGTAGGTCTCTCCGCTAACTTATGGCATTAGTACAGTGAAGAGTTTCTAGGTAATATTCTGCTATTAAGTGACATGCTCTTGTATCTCGAAGCTCGTATCGCCAAACGCGATTTTAACTACTTTGCGGTGTGCCGATAACGAGTAAGTTCGCTTTTGTTCCAGACGAGGACGCTTCCTGATGCTACTCGTGCTATTTGACGTCCGAAGGCTATACTTACGCCTATGTACGTCTTCGAGGCCGTCTGCAGTCGACTCAGACACTCAAATATCTTAGCTTTTGGATCCCGTTCTGGCAACGTGCTGTAATCAGTAATGGCTCAAATCGCTATTTTATGAGCAATAATATCCTTCATCACTCATGAGGAAAGGTTTGTTTATTTTTCTTTTGAGAACATCCTAGTCAAGCTGGGTGAAAGATAGTTAGCACGGGGATCATAAAAGTCCCCTTATATGTACCTTTGGCACATTCATTTTATCAAGGTAACCATTTTTTGATACTGCGGTAGGTGAACGCTAAGCGGCTTCTCCCAAAGTTCTCCAAATCCTCCGGTTCTGCAACCACCGGCGATTCGGAAGCGAAGATCGGCCGAGCAACTTGTCGCGGAAGAAGATGCGCACGGGACCACGCCCCTGCGAGAAGGGGTCTAGCTCTTTGCGTTGCTTCCTGGTCAAGCCGCCCAAGGCTGAAATGGGATTGAAGGCTTCCATAAAGGTGGTGATATCGTGCTGCGGCGCACCGGAGGGTAAGGGAACCCTAGGTATTGACATGTTTTACAATGACAAGTACCAAGATGCGTTTTAATATCCCGGAAAAGTTCCTGGAAGAATTCGAGACGCAACTGCTGGCGTATAATTTGAATGTCGAGAACAACTGGCGCAGACTGGTCACGCCGAAGCGCAACGCTTCGACTTATTTTTACGTTGGAAGTAAAGAAGACGAAGGGAATAAAAGGACAAGGAAAAAATGAGAGAAAAGGGAACGGAAACGATGACCGCATTTAAAAGATTGAGAAACTTGAGCGCTCCCTGATTTTTAGATTTAGGTAGCGCAATGTACGCGTGAACAATGAAATATATAAATGTGTTCTGCTGCTGCGTCTCCGAGTCCTCTGACGTCTCTCTCGTCTTTCCACTTTCTAGCGCCGCCAATTGAAATGCATTACAAGGGGCTGACTTAATGAATACTCCCTGTTTGCTCATGAATACTTGCTTATTGAATATCCTGTAGCATTCATGAATTATGTGAATTTTTGTTATCAAGAGGAGCACGGAGCTGCGGTCTGTAGCTTTTTACGCTGCCAATTCAAACTTCATGTCAAAACTACTCATAGCCGCCGAAACTTGACGACTCAAAAAATCTAGAAAAGCCGTGTATCGCGCTGCACAAGTAAGAATTACAATGGGGCTGTGCGCATAATCAAAAGACAAGTTCTGGTAACGGAACTCCAGAGACCCGTCTCCGTCTGCTCTTGTATAAAAGATTGCAATCTGCCAGTTTAGAATCTGCCTTGCATCTTTGTAAATTATAAGTTCTGTCACTCAAGAAGCCAAGCACTGGAGAAACATCCCTTCTTATTTGTCTTCACACTTGTCAAGTTGGAGGAGTGATTTACGACTCCATCAACGGTAAGTTTCCCTGATATAGAGAAGTGGTTCATTGTTCCAACGAACCACTATATACTGCACATATTATTTATTATGATATAAATCTTTTCCGAGTATACACTGTACATCCGTCTTGATAAAATTTGTTTGAATTTGCAGCACAGGTATTTGTTTCCAGTGACGTACCTCGTTGCAGGCGGAAAAAGACTCATTCACACAGCAGAGAAGTAAGAAGATACTGCGCAAATATAGCATATGTAGCATAAAAGTTGTGAATACATATATATGCGTGTGTTTTACACATACGTCCTTTGTGTGTCAAGCAATTTCTGCCAACAACTTTCTTTCCTTATGACTCAATAATTTTTCTTCGTAGACTCTGTCTCAATCAGAGCCCTAGTAGTCTGACAGTATCGAGACATCTTGTTTTTTTTCTTCTCGCTCGGATTCAGCACCCATGCGCCATGACTCTTTTATAAAATCTATCTGTATGCTCTAGACTTCAGATAATGCCTATCTTCTATGTGTACATATAAGCATCTATGTGTAATACTTATTTGAGCAGTGTAGATCTCGAGGAAGGTATAGCAACCAGCTTCTTGCCGTTTGAATTTCTCAGTCTAAGCATCAGTATACAGCAATATGTACATCTATTTCTGCAAGGCTCATACGTACTGAGTGTTCTCGTAATGTTGTGCTAAAACTGTGCTTCGAAGGGTCCACTGCCGCTCGTTTTCGCATGGAGGGATTTTCAATGCAATATCGAATAGTGATCGCGTTTGAGAACCACTGATTTCATGAAATTTAAGGTCAGAATGAAGATTTAAAAATCACCAGTCAGTAAGTGCGGGCGAGCAGAAAAAGCCGTGTGGGCGTAGTAATCCTCAAACTAAATATCAGGACGAGATGTGGTCAACAGTTCAAGTTAAATGTACAGTAATCTCGACTTGGTGCGAGCGCGTTTTATGCATTTTGCTCATGCTTTAGTGCAATCAATCGCTTTGCTATCACTCTAATGACGTCGCGAAAATAAAATAGAAATAAATAAAAAGAACTGAAACTGAAACTGAAACTAAAGTGCTTGTTCATTGTTTCTTAGCCGTTGGGTGCATATTTCTTCAAAGCGAACAAAACCAAAATGATATGCGCGAAGAGAGAGCAAACCATGTCGAGGTTTTATGCTTATGTCCCCAAATAAGTCGATATTACACCCAGAGATGCAGACAAAATAATCGGTTCGTCAGGAGTTGTCGAGCAGCTAAATACAGGACACTATAAAAAATCAATGATGTGTTTATGATATATATTCCTGGGTCATTAGGGCGTGTAGCATAATACTACTAGGGAGTAGATATCGTATGGGTGTAAGAGGGCAGCCAGTTGTCAACCTATGACTACTCCGCTTAACAAAGGTAGGCTACATTACACGGTTTTGTCACTAGGAGTTCATTGGTACAATTTGTTACCGATCCTTGATAATACTCGACATGGATACATATGCATTACATAATGGCGATTTTAATGGCCGAGTTAATGGTTCTCAGCCGTTTTTGTGCGATTTGTAATTCAAACCGTGAAGAAGTGAGGGGCGATACGGGCACTATGTTCTACCATGCTCTCCATTCTTTTATGAAAGAAACGCAGCCACTTTATTATGTCGAGCTTATTTCTCCTGGATACGGGCTGTGTGTATTTATGCTTGGAAGTTTCGGGGAGGGAGAGGTTTGACAATGGCGGTATCTTGGGTTGCTATTTAAACATGCTCGTATCATTTTGTTCACAGTACATATCACGGCTTCTATACATAGATACGTCTTGGCCATAGAAAGCACGTATAAACTCGCCTGTGCTACATCCAATATTACAGGAATACCGTCACGCCAATTACCTGGAATAGTATGCAAAATTCAAAGCTGTGCATGGCGCCACAGCAGGATTGTTTTTCTTTATATTTTCGCCAAATTTCGGCATTCAGGGACAAAGGTATCCCGATGGTTTCACTTGTTTCGGGTGAACCTCTTCCGCATGGAGATGACAAATTTTTCGCAGTTGGACTATTGTTTTTAGCTGCGCACAGAGCGCTTTTTTCTTCTGGGTCAAATTCGGAACAAGTTGAGGGCCGAGCCTGTGCACATAGGTGTTGCGGGCGTAGCAGGTAAGAATACGTGTAACCTGGGTTCGGCCAACCGAAAGGCGTGCTGGGATTGAAACCAGTCAGGTGTCCTCTCTTTTTATGTTGTGTGTTTTTTTTTCAGGGCGCCTATTTTTATATTCGGCTGGCTGGCTGCAGTATTAGCCCCACTCGGTGAGCCACGCTCAATACACACAAATGCACACGACATCACGCCCGCTCACAGCTCCAAGAAAAAAAAAAAAAGGAGTTACGAATATCCCTTTTCTCCCTTTTTCCTTTTTCTTTCTTTTTCTCTTTCTCTTTTTACTTTCTCTCTCTTCTTCCTCTTGTACATGCTCCTCGCTTCCCCTTTTTCAGCGATATCATGAAATTTGGGCAAGAGCTTCAGGACAATATTTACGAGCCATGGCGCTTCCAATATGTCTCGTACGATACGATTAAAATGGATATGCGCAATCGACAAGAGCAGCATGGATGGACGGACAAGGACGAGGCCGACTTTGAACGCACAATCCGACTCGAGGCCGACAAGGTCGATCAATTCATCACTCGCAAGCAGCGCGAGATTGACTCGCGTGTGGCCTACTGCGAGCGCACGCTCGTCCAGCAACGGGCCCATCTGAGTGCAACCACCACTGCCCAGCTTTACGAAACCATGGACGACGCCCTGACCGATATTCTGATTGACTTGAATGACTTGAGCAAATACACTCGCTACAACTTCTTGGCTTTGTCAAAATTAATCAAAAAGCACGACAAGTATACGCACCTCGATCGACAGTCGCTCCTCGTCGACATTTCTCGCTCGCGGGCTCCACTGGATCGTCAGCGGTTTGACGCCACGCTCGTGAAAATTTCCACGTTACACGATCTCTGCCGACTACAGGGCGAGGCACGCACCGGTAATGCGGCAGCAGGCGCCGACCAAAATGCGTTTGAGCGGGCCACGGCCAAATATTGGGTCCATCCCGATAACGTCACCGAGCTCAAGGCCATTCTCCTCTTCCACCTGCCCGTTTTGGTCTTCAATCCCAACAAACCGGTCGAGGCCAGCGACAGCGCCATCTCGAGCGTGTACTTTGATAACCCGGAATATGATCTCTATACCGGCCGTCTCCAGCGCGACGAGGGTGCCGAGGCTATCCGCTTCCGTTGGTACGGTCCGATGACTGCCAAGGACATTTACATTGAGCGCAAGACCCACCATGCGCCTTGGCTCGACGGTGCATCCGTCAAGGACCGCTTCCGCCTCGACGAACCCAAAGTCAAGGACTTTATGGATGGCCGCTACACCGCCGAGCAGTACGACCGCGACGAGCGCCCGCGTACGCCCGACGTCCGCGTCGCAGACCAAAACAAATTCATCGCCACGGGCGTGCAAAACTCCATTGCCGAAAAGCACCTCGGACCGGTGATGCGGGTCTTTTACAACCGTACGGCTTTCCAGGTGCCAGGCGACCAGCGTCTGCGCGTCTCGCTCGATACCGATCTGACTTTTGTCCGCGAGGACGGCGAACGCCGCCGCGGCCAGTGGCGCCGCCCCGACATGGGCATCGACCATCCGTTTGAAAACTTGCCCCAAGACGACGTCTACCGCTTCCCCTATGCTGTCCTGGAGACCAAGCTCCAGACCCATCTCGGCCAAGAGCCCCCACAGTGGTTGACGCGTCTCCTCGACTCGAAGCTGGTCTATGAAGTACCCCGTTTCTCGAAATACCTCCACGGCGCCGCCCACTTTTGGACCAATCGGTTGCCGCTCCTGCCGTGGTGGCTCAATGAGATGGAGCTAGATATTCGCAATGCCAAGCAGCCGTCGGGCGACTTTATGGGCTTATCACGCTCCAAGAGTCTGAAGCCCTTGATTGACGGTCGCTATCGGATGGGTTATCTCGAGTCGCAGCTCGAGAAGCGCGCGACTTTGAAGCGCAAAGGCCAGGCCATCACAATCGAGCCGCCGCCTATGCCCAAGGCGCCAACCCCTATGTCTTACCGCAAGCCGGTGCCGATGATGGGCGGCAGCAGTAACAACAATAGCGACACCTGTGTCGTCAGTGTTAGCGAAAAGAATCCCTTTGACGATCCCATCTGGAGTCGCGATATACCCAATGACAACGACTCACAACGCACGTTCCCATCCTTCCGCAATCGGTCGCCGCCGCTTGGTAACGAGCTGCGCCGCTCGACCGCAGCCGAGTACTCGTCCACCGACCGCCTTGTTGATCCCAAACATCGCTCGTCGGCCTACATGAACGACAAGTCGACCCCACGCGACTCGGTCCTCATTCAGGACGATATCGTCCCGGGAGTAAACGAGAAGCCGGAAAAGAAGAAGAAAAAGAAGAAGGACAAGGAAGCCGAAAAGGCAGAGCGGCTCGAGCCCAAGATCTTCTTTGCCAACGAGCGTACGTTCATCAACTGGCTCCAGTTCTCGGCCCTCATCCTTACCGCCTCCATCTCGCTCCTCAATTTTGGTGACCACACCTCCAAGGTTGTTGGCGCCGTTTTCTTCGCCATCTCCATGGTTCTCGCCCTCTACGCCTTTGGTCGCTACCGTTACCGTGCCTGGCAGATCACGACTCGCCCGCGTATTCGATATGATGATCTGTACGGCCCCATTGGTCTCGTCATTCTCCTCGTCGGCGCCCTCGTGGTACGTATACGATTTCGTGGATATTGTAGATATATGTATGTACTCATCTTATTTCTCTGTACTTCAGGTGAACTTTGGATTGCGATACAGCCAGCCCGCACCCTCTTCCGCTTCTACTAGTTATCTCAATATCAACTCCACGACGGGTCAGCAGGCATAAGCCGACCTCATTTGCTCACTCTCTTTCAGCCACACCTACCTCACCCACTCACTCACTCACTCACTCAACTCGCACATGCACACCATTCTTCTGTCCTCTTTGTTTATTTTTTTCTGCATAACCATAAATGCCATTTCAATTCGGTTCTCGCTACTTTCATCCTCTTTCAAGTTTTTCTCCATGGATTGTCCACTGTAGTCCGTTGAGAATTCATCGTTTCCAGAGATGAGTTACCGACAGCCAATTGTGGAAATCCTGAGACATTGAACTCATCTATACGCCTGTTTGTGGCGAAAAAAAAAAAATCGCCGAGACCATCAAAGTTAAACGTTGTGTCTCTTTGTTTGTTCATACAAGCAAACAAACATGTTAGCAAACATTGCGATGCCAATGCAAACAAACAAGATATCGTATCCCTCTTGTACCTAATTTATGGTGCTGGGTCATGTAAGGAGATTATATACAATGATATGAAATGAATAAAGAAACGGAAGAGAGATCGAGGTGCAGGGTTTCACACCGATCGTCACCTGCGACATTAAAATGATCTTTATCACCCGCCTGCCAACTACTTTGATCCCCATCTTTTCTCTCTTCTCTCTTGTATTGCAATGAAGTTTGGCAACACACTCAAAGAAGAAAAGTTTGCTCCATGGGAGAACTCCTATATTCACTATGACATGCTCAAACACGAGCTCAAGACGCGGCAGCTCGACCACGCCTGGAATGACAAGGACGAGGAGGAATTCATGCAGCTCTTGAAAAACGAACTCGACAATGTCTATGCTTTTTTAACCGCCAAGCTGACAGAGCTCGAGGCCCAGATCAACTACTGCGAGCGGTCCGTCCGAGCTTTATCGACCAACATGTCCACCACGTCCGAGTCCTGGCAAGGCATGGATGATTTCTTGACCGAACTCCTCTTTGATGTCAACGACCTCTCCAAGTTTACGCGCCTCAACTATACAGGCTTCCAAAAGATTATCAAAAAGCACGACAAGTGGACGGCGCGCAACCTGTTTCAGCGGTTTCTTCCCGTGCTACGTGCCAAGCCGCTCGATAACCAGCGCTTTGACGTTGCCATTGTCTTTTTGTCGGCCCTTCACGACGTGTGCAAACGGCAGGGTGTGCCGCGCACGGGAAATGCCGCGGCCGGTGGCGACCAGAACGCATTTGAGCGTGCGACCTCCAAATATTGGATACATCCTGATAATATCACCGAAGTCAAGGCGCTCATCATGCTCCACCTGCCGGTGCTCATCTTTAACAAGGAAAAAGAGTTTGAGCCCGATGACACAGCGGTGTCGTCTGTATACTGGGACAACGAGGACTTCGACCTGTACACGGGCCGTCTCCAACGCGATGTCGGCGCAGAAGCGATTCGTTTTCGCTGGTACGGCAAGAACGACACGCAGAGTATTTTCATTGAGCGCAAAACCCATCGCGCACCATGGCTGAATGGCGTCTCTATCAAGGACCGTTTCATGCTCAAGGAGGACGAGGTCGACGCGTTTGTCAAGGGTGACCTTACAGCCGATATGCTGGCGGAGCGGCTGCGCGAATCTGGTCAGGACGACGAGACGGTCAAGGAGCGGCATTTTATTGCGTCTGGCATCCAGCAGTCGCTCAAGGAAAAGAATCTGCAACCGATGATCCGAGTGTTCTATAACCGTACAGCATTTCAATTGCCGGGCGACCAGCGCGTGCGCATCTCACTCGACACAAACCTGACGTTTATCCGGGAGGACAATCTCGACGGCGAGCAGCGCCGCGATCCCGCGCATTGGCGGCGCACCGACCTGTCCTGGCCCTTCTCGGATACCAACCAGGCCGACGTGCTGCGGTTTCCGTATGCCGTGCTCGAGACCAAAATCCAGACCCATTTGGGTCAGGAGCCGCCGCAATGGCTCGACAAGCTGCTCAAGTCGCACTTGGTGCACGAGGTGCCCAAATTTTCCAAATTCCTGCACGGGTCGTCGAATCTTTATGCGGACCGCATCCCGCTCCTGCCGTGGTGGCTGTCCGAGATGGGTCAGGATATCCGCAGGCCGCGCGCACACAACTTTGGTCTCTCGCGCTCGCGCTCGTACAAGCCCATGATCGATGGCCAGTACTCACGAGCAATGAAGACTGAGGAGCGCCGCATGGATGTCGTAGCCGAGGCCGTCCACCGCTCCACGTCTCAGCGCCAGCGCAATCGCAGTCTACGGCGGCCGGCCCAGGCCATCTCGCCTATCCTTTTACAGCAGCCGCATTTTGGCCTGCCGTATGACTCGAGCGACGAGGACGGCAGCCTCAAGCCACTCACGGAGGAGGTCCTCAACAATCCAAGCTTGCCCGCTGCGCCGTCCCAACCTCGCCAGCCGCCGCAACATATTCAGAAGCCAGCCGAAGCCTCTCCCCAGCAGGAACCCACGCCCAAGCAAGAGCAGCAGCCGGCTCAGGCGCTCGCGCCGCCCGCAGCTGGTTACCCAGCCGCTATGAACCATTCCACCGCTACGTTTACGACATTTGGCACCTCCCGCGCCAGCACGGAAGGCTTCAACATGAGCCAGGAAGATGTGGGCGCAACGCTGGTGGCCAAGGGCGACGCGCCGCACGATTATGGCTCCCCTCCTCTGGCGCACCGCGAGCTCAATGATGAGAAAGGCAGTCTCGGGTCGCAGGTCAAAGTCGACAAGGGCGATATCATCATTGATGTCGAGGGTCGCGAGGTCAAGCAAGTCGACAAGAAGAAGAAGAAGAAGGGAGAAGACGAAGAAGGACAGCAAGAACTCGCGACGCCGCCTCCGCTCAGGTTGTGGGAGAAGGTTTTGTTTGGCGGCTGTGGCCTCGGCGCGCTCGGTTCACCGATGATGGTGAAGGACAAGAGCAACAATCTGGTACCGCTCAAGAAGATCAAAATCGAGCCCAAGGTATTCTTTGCCAACGAGCGCACGTTTATTTCTTGGCTCCAGTTTTGTGCGCTCTTGCTCACGGTGGCGCTGAGTTTGCTCAACTTTGGTGACAATGTGTCGCGCATTGCGGGTGGTATTTTTATCGGTATCTCGGCCGTCGTGGCCATCTATGCCCTCTATCGCTTCGAGAAGCGTGCTTGGTAAGCTAACTGTGTGCTTTTATTCTTTTTCTTTTTCTTCTGATACGATTGCGCTTAGGATGATCAACCGACGCGTCCTGGGCCGCTACGATGATCTCTGGGGTCCTTTTGTGCTGTGCTGTCTTCTTGTGGCAGCCCTCATTGTCAACTTTTATCTCCGTTTCCACTAGACCCGATACTTTTTATACTGATATAAATATCTATTTACTCTTCATAATATATATAGTAAAGGAAAAGAGTACTCCTAGGCTCCGCTTACTTTTTTCTTACAGTCTTAATATGGTAAACCCAGGCTACTCGCAATGTAAAAAGTTAAAAAGAAGTATGCAGGATGGTCGATAGAGACCATCGGCAGAGTACTTTGAGGGTATATTTTGCTTTAGATACTTCTCATACGGATTAATTATGAGATATCTGTGAGCTTGAGGTGAGAGATTCATTGACTTGCGGATATCAGGCATAAGGAGGACTTCTTGGACGAGTTGACATCATACAGCAAATACATGCTCCATTCAACGCGGAGTAACACCAAAGAAGCCTACTGTTTTTGTACTTCATTATAATACCTTTCATGTTAAGTTAAATTCAGCCATGGACACTGTTTTAAATTACTGTGTGGCGGCGGGATACCTACTGCCTGCTTTTACATGTCATGCGAAGATACGTACAGTATGTATGAAGCAGTGGTTCACGGAAGGAGACGGGTGGTCATGACAGCCAGACATCTTACATTGTCGAAATAAGTTATCTATCTCGGGAGTGAGTGATAAGAAAGTGGGTTTAAATGACTTCGTTTTTCTTTGCCAGCTGTGTATACTTCTCCCTTTTACAAAGCATCCTTGGTCCAAGCTTGCTGATTTGCAACCTCAGTTTAAAAAAAGGTCAGTAGATTGATCCTCATATTTCGGCCTTTATGTTTATTTCCCCTGCAAGAAAACTCCCAACTCACAAGCCAGATAGCGACCAGCCACACCAGGCATAAAAGGATAGCATAAGCGCACGCGCAGATAAGCTCCGAGACAGGACGGTTAGCGCCAGTAGGCCCGTACAATCGAAAGACTTGTAAACCAAAGATGCCCAATCCAAAAATGCCCAATTTATACATACAAAAAAAAACAAGAAAAAACCAAAACTATCTACACTTCCTTGTTAAAATGTGGCCTGCCTGAAGAGCTGGTCCCAATCGTCGTCGCGCATGGAGTGACTGTGTTGAGCTGCACGTGTAGCATCCCCACCCGCTTGGCCCAATAAATGCTGACGCACCATCTGCAGGCGCGTAATGGCCTGCTGTTTAGAGTCCTTTTTGTTTTTCGCCTCCTGTTGGGCCTCCTTGATCAGCGACGCCACTTGAGGGGGTGCACCGTAAATATCGTCTGTATACGTCACCTCAGATAGGTAAGCGACAATGTCCTCGCAGGCCAGCAGATCTTCGAACCCAGGTTTGGCGTTGACCTTGGTTTTGGCTTGCTCGGCAAGGCTGTGGGCGTGGTCCACTTGATGGCGGTATGACTTGGGCAGACTGTGTAACTCGTCCTGGTGCAGCGCGTCGGTGTAGTTAGTTGAGCCCAGAAAGGCAGCGACCTCTCCACCATCCCCAAAGGCTTCTGGGGGCGCCAAGTTAACTGGGTTGAGCTGCGGTGGTTCAAAGGCGCTCATGTTCATTCTGGAAGAAGAAGGAGAATAAGGGGATTCAAGATCGAGCTCGGTCATTCTGTTATGAGCAGTCCTGAACCCAGGACCAGTACGAGGTTCGGTTGGTCTGAAGCGGCTTGCAGTAGCGAGAGTATCATCGCGGTGGAGGGTTGACGAAGAAGAGGAGGCCCCTGACTTATCCCAAGGTAGATTCATGTGAAAGAGAGGTTGAAATAAAGAACCGCTCCGCATTTTATCGCATTTATTTCCATATACTGATTAAAACGGCATTTGAAGCTTGTCACTTTTCTTCATATCACTGATTGTATATGATCCATACTAAAACAAAACGTAATTCATCAATATCGAACACATACTCGTATTGGAATCACTTACGTTCTTCTCTGGATCAAACACTTCCCATCGACTGGCTGGGAAGATGTGTTTGTTCTTTTCATACCAGGACCGTTCCACGACTTTACCCGCATGGGACTACGCATATTCATTTGATGATTACTAAAACAAAAAGGTAAAAAACAGCCTCTCACATACCTCATTCTTTTCGATGGTAGCATCGTTCACCAACCGCACATCGTCGTGGACGTCGAAACTGAAGAGCGGACCTGACTTGCCACGGGCCTTGTTGATGATGAAATCGTAGAATGTGTGATGCTACACAAAGAAAGAAATCAGTGAACCGTTATCTACCGACATGCCATATTTAGACAGCTTACGTGGGGAATAATCAGATCTTCCTTGATATAAAGCAGGTTATCCACATTGACACCACGCAAGTTGGAGAACTCTTTGCGTGCTGCATCCAGGAATTGAGCAATGCTATATCCCTTTTTACACTGCATATATACCATTAAGCAATCTTGTAACCAGATTATAGTATACAAAGTAGAGAATTACCTTGACAGATTTGCGATGCCCGCTGCCATCCCAATAGGAGAAGGTAATGGTGATGGTTTCGTCTGTAGTTTGCTAGAGCCCATGAGCAAGAAGATATAGGCACTGGTTCTAACTTACTCTTGATTTCCTCCTGGCGCTTGAGCCATTCTTTCCGGAGCTCTTCGCGCTGGATCCGCTCCATTTCTTCTCGTTCACGGTCGGGCAAAAAGCTCGTGTCCACCGACGGGTCTTTGAGCATCTTGCGCTTCTTTTTCTTTTCCATCGCAAGGTCTTTTTCCTCTACTTTTTCCACTTCCTCTTCTTCTTCCTCGGCGTTACCGAACGACAGTTTGACGCTCGCCTTCTTGAGCTTCTTTTTTCGTTTCCGTTCATCCCTACAGCTGGCCTTAATACTCAATTCGCAATATAATTGTTTCGTCACTTACGCAAGAGGAGCAGTTTTGGCAGCTTCGCGCTGCTGCTGTTCCTCCAGATTCTCCTTGATCTTGCGGTAATCCTTGAGTTCTGTCAAACCAATGGTGCTCGTCTTGAGCTGAGACTCGATATCGCTCGTTGTTGCTACAAATTTGTCCGATCCCACTCGCACTTCATTTTGCTATACAGGAAATAGTCAAAATCATGGCACTCTCAAGATCTTTTGAAGTACCTTTGCAATCTTCTGGCGCTCCCGCTCAGCCTCTTCATAGATCTTGCGACGAGCCTTTTCAAGCATAGTCTGGCGTTGACCTTCACCTTTGTTGTCCATGATCGGCTGCAATATCGCTCAGATCGTGAATAAGAAAAAGATAGAAGAAAGAACACTGGTGTAGTGTTAGTAGAAGGCAGGCCAAGGTCAGGACAGGACACGACCGGACAAGTCGGACTTGCTGGATCGGGCAGCTGGATGGTGGTTGGCTGATATATTTCCTGGTAAAATAGCCCCAACCAAATATAATCTAGAAGGTACTCTTCTCTCTTTTGCTTAAGATGGATATTGGACGCCTATTAGCGTCAGTTTTCATCCGTACTGTGTGAAGCATCACACCACAGACGTAAAATATATGCATGCTCCTGGCTTTGTGCCATGATGCTGTTTATAAACCGATGCTGCAATGTGTGGCGCACGCATACACACACACATATAACACACGCACGATGGGGAGTTTGTATTTTTTTAGAAAAGAAAAAAAAGAAAGTAAATGATACATTAAACAAAGGAGACAAAGAGGAGCTGTATACTATATAATATCCAAAGAGAAAATATTAAGGTCCGGGGGTATGCGGTTTATCGAGATCATAATCTTTCTCGTTCAGTGGGTTTTCGTGAGCGGCATAGAGCCAGCCAGGCGAAAGGACGATCGACGGCGACCGCTCCGCAGGCTTCTCCATAATGCGTGGGTCGCCCGCTAAATTGCGTGTCAAGGCAGCCGCGGGCAGATCCGGGGGTGGTTTGCTAAACCGGTGCTGATAGTGGTTACGTTCGTCATAATCTTCTTTTCGAAGCGGCTTGCGCGGCACGGCAGCCACGTTGATGGAAGGAGCTTCCTCCAGGTCGTCTGCGTTCGTGTTCTCTGAAGACCCTCGCCACGCACGCCAACCGTTGATGGTCGATGTCCTCTGCTGGTTCAGTTTCTGACGCCGCCGCATGCACCAAAAGATCAGTGCGCCTGCCACGACCAGGATAGCCACTATCGCGACCGTGACCGGGCCCACCGTGGAGGCTGGTACACCACCACCACCATTGTTACTGTTATTCATGTCGCCTTGTGCCAGTGTGTTGTCATCGGGTGGCAACGTGCTGTCGGCATGCTTCCCTGTATGGCCCGTCGCAGATGCGGTCGCGGCTGCTGTGCCGGTGGGCATCGCATGGTGTTTCGTCAGCGTCTTTGGGTTGGGCGACTCGTCTTCATCTGGCTCGTTCTCGTCTGGCTCGTTCTCATCCGCTTCGCGTTTCAATAATCGCTTCATCTCCGCGGTGCTTTTATTTATATAGTTAGGATATGTAAGGAGAAAAAAAAAAAAGAAAGAAGAGAAGAAAACAAGGGCCCAGAAATGCAGCTCGCATTCATCAAAGAAGGGGAGGAACACTACTCCTGAACTTAGGGGACTGACATATACAAACTTTTCTGCGCCGTACAGCCCCGTCGTAAGTGTCTTTTTCATCTTCCTTTTCTCAATCATTCTTTATTCAATCGCATCGACGGCTGCCACGACGGACCGTGCATGCTGGGTATCTTCAAAGGCAGGTTTCATATCTACATCTTGGTCGGCTGAGGGTGAAGTCGGGTGGTCAGCCAACCCAACTTGCTCACGCGCTGACATGTCCAGTGCGAGCGGTGCCGTCGTCTCGCGACCAAATGCTTGCAGAGTCTCCCGTGTTTCTTTGCATTTTCTATAAAGTCGTCAGCAACAGGGCTTTTTAGTTTGTGTGTTACCTTCGCATCTCAGCTGCCAGTTGGCGTTTCCGAGCAATCTGATTTTCCATCAAGAGGCGCAGTGTCTCGCGTGCCTAGGATAGGCATAAGTGACACATCGTAACCTGCTGTGTTTCGCACTACTTGCCTGATGCGGCCGATACTCATTTAGTATATGGTGCATGTTGATAAAGATCGTGCTGATATTTTCGATCCGGTCGCCATACTGCGAACATAACTGAGTAACTGGCATTCATTTTGAATATTTTCTTTTTACCTGATCAGGGTCGCGCACCAATGCATCCAGGAGGTCCAGAAATTGGACAATAAGCGATCGGTTCAGCTTTTTTAACTCTTGGACGCGATCTAAAAAAGTGTATGTCTCAGTACACAGGGACATTCTAAAAAAGGGGTCAGGGTTACCGATAGGTCCCTCCGGAAAGATCTGTTTGACATTAAGATCGTTCAGGGTTGGCAAGTGCTCCTTGACCTAAGTACGCATACACATGAGTGGAACGATCCATGTCATATAGTGAAGTGCATGCCTGCCAAAGTTGGTCAAAGACAGTGTAGGCATCGGTGGGCGGTTTTGGCGGTTCGAGATCTCTCAAGTCAAAGTCTTCAAGGGGCGGCTGCTGGATGGACTCTTCTGGAAATTCACCCGTCTTTTGTGCTTCGTTGAGTCGGTCGACATTGTCTTTTGTGTATCGCTTATAGAGGTAAGGCGGGTCAGGCCACGCGCTTCCTGTCGACTGGGCCTCCATACTCTCTATGTACTGGACAACAAAAACGAAAGAGAAGGAATAAAGATAGAAATGAAACCCCGCTACAAGTCTCACCTTCTTTGCTCTCTTGCTCTCTTTTTGTTTCTTTCCACTTTGTTCTTCTCTTAGAATGCACCACCGCATAACAAAGACCTGCCAAGCTCGGCGCACCCGCCGCGCGGAACGATTACGAGAGCTCCTTCAATTGTCGCCCGCGGACGACATTCTCATGGACATTCTATTAGACGCCTGTGCCCGAAAAAGCGCAGCCGATGGTAAGCTTACGAGTGTTGACCATTGCGTCACTGACGGGATTGGCCTAGTGAAGCTACTGTTGCAAGGCATGCCCAACGCGAATCCCGACACAGTACGCGACCGACACTTGCGTACGCCGTTGCACATTGCTTGCGGCAGGAAAGACGATTTTCAAGAGGCGACCGCCGTTGCTCGAGTCTTGCTGCGCGCAGGTGCAGATGTGAATAATGGCGTAGGCGACATTGACGGTCTTCAGCCAATGCACATGGGTAAAATGCAACCTTGCTTTTTGTTATCTATTTCTCACTCGTCCGTAGCTGTCCTGGCCGGGAATATCCAGTGTGTCCTGATGTTACTCGAAGAAGGTAAAACAATATAAACGTGGACTCGTGTGTGACACCAGTCGTCCAGATTCGCCTGACAATCTATATTCTACTTTTTTTCCTCAAGGTGCGAGCATCCCGGCCTCCGATCCGTTTCGACTCACTCCCCTCTTGCTTGCCAAACTCAAGATGGATAATCTCCGAAGGACGCACTGGATCAAACGTGGTTTCGAGGAGGATGAAGATGCTCCGCGGATATCAGATGCTCTCAAGGAATACAAGGATTTGCAATCGGTAAGAAACGAAACAATGAAACAGTGCGATCCTGGACGTCGTTTAATACTTCTCATTAGATCACGGAGGTCCTTGTTACCCATCTTGCTAATAAACACATCACCACCTATGGCCCGTCTCGTGACCTTGCAGACGATGACCACCACGGGCTGTCCGATTGCCTGTTTGCCAAGGACGATAAAGCATCCGATCAGCAGCTCAATCAAACCATCAACCATATAACCGAACAGCTCTCTGGTATCTGCGTCCGTGACGAAAACGCTCAGCTCAGCGATGCCATGAACTTGCTGATGGAAAAAGTTCGCCAACTCGGGTTGGAGGAAACTGCAGTCAATTGAATTCTTTGAGGCAGAAAGAGAATTATATACCCACCTGACCCTTTCTTTTTCTTCTCTTCTCTTCTCTTTTTCTTTATATATATATATATATACATACAACCTCTCTTTCTTACTATTGCCCACTCACTCATCCTATATCGAATTTACGTATCTCCATGAGACGAAAGGGGAAAATTTTTTAGTGGTAGTATTTTCGGATATAAAGGCACTATGCATAATTTCTATTTTACGCATGTATGCACTGTACATTACCTTGATCGGGAATAAGCTGCGCATGCATTGGAACTCTGGCTTTCAGACATGTGATCATATTTACTACGCTCATACATGCGCGTTGAATTCGTCTGTCCACGTATGGGTCTTGATAGTACGAACGGAAGATAGTTTCCCTCCTCAAAACGAAGAAACGGCGAAACCTTTATTGCATGAAAGCACGCCACGTTATATGTATTACCAAGGGCGGAATATAAACATATCATGACCTCATGTTTTCACGTGCTATCAGGGCGTCTCAGGCACCGCTTCATCGTATTCTTTCGCCGAATAGTTTCCAGATTCCAAATTTTCTTTTTTATTTTCCTTAGTGAATGCTGCTCACTGAAATCAAGGGTGAAGCTTTTGGTAAGCGCTTACTTCTTACTTGTAGCATCATACCTGCGGAGCTGTGAATACTCGCCTTGTGAAACTGTCATCAGGCGCACTGACCACATTTAAATCATGATGTGTGTGAGGCAATGGGGTTGACATTTGCTTTATGGGTCGAGTGCTATCATGAAAGTGGACTAACATGCCGCTGTATGTGAAAAAAAGGCCCTGATTCATTTGCGGCTGCTTAGGTCGTCATCGTCGTGGGCGGATTGACAGGTAGAATATTCACGTACATAATTTTCAATCTTGCTGATCTAACATTATTCCTGTCATGATCATGACCTCTCTCTAATTTTGTGATGCGTAAGCAGACAAAAATGTCTGTATGATCTCGGGTTGACTTGCTACTAGCTAGAGTATTGAGCTTCTGAAAAGAGGCGCATAATAAACCTCCATGCATTTCTACAGGCACCCTCAAGCATTTCCTCAACACCAGAATGAGACATCGATTTTATGGCCGTCTGTTTTCAAAAATCCTGCCAAAGGAATATATACTTGAAGTATACTTTTGTTTACGAAAGCAGTGAAGCATTCTGAAGCAAGCCGTTGCTCAATCCTATAGCATGCTTCATTACCCCCAGCAGCAGCCAGTACCGTAGAACGTGATCAAAGCCCTCAACGTGATAATATTTCATGGGTCGAATGCTTCGATGAAGTGGAAGTATATGCTTTACGATAGGCACGTGATAACACTGGCAGGTATAAGGACTTTACTTCAATACTGCCTGTGCACGTGTAAAAGTCATTTAATAATGGATATGCTGCGAGACCATACGGTCTCACTGCAAGTCCAAATGAAGAAGGAAATATAGGGTACTTGTCACAGGCTACATCATACCACAGACGACAGACCGCATCAGCATGCTGTCTCACAGTAATTCTGGCTAATCTGGTGAAAGAAAGCTCGCTTGTTATGAGCTTATTAGTATGAGGGCAAAAAGACGTCGTGTGTTGGTGCCCGGCAGCATGTATGTCACTGATCGAACATAGGTTGTGCAACCTCTTCGTGATTTATATTCCGCTGGCGAATTACATTCGCGCAGATGCAATTATTTCACAACAATGAACACCATGGCGCCCTGAAATGGCCCCAAAAAGTGTGTGAAAGACATGCTCGACTTACGTACTTGATTGCTGCCTTCATTTACTTGGAGTTTCCCGGGCAAGGTAAATTTTCATACATCATTGTATGACTTTAATCGCAATGCCGAGACAAATAAGCCTTTCTTATTATGTTGCAGAGGCATATGCACATGCCTCTCCTTTACATACCCAAAAAAGCAGGCCAGATTTATTCAAGATGCGCGAGTGGTTATTCGCTGTATGCTGGTGCCCTGGATATTCCCATACAGCGAAAGTCGTCTATGGATGCTCTGCTCCTTTTTCCTTTTACCTGTCTGGTACAGGAGAAACAATGAAGTAATAGATACCAAAATGCCCACAGGATACATAACAGACTGTGTTTGCTTAGGCAGTTACATGAAATAATAAAGTGAGGAGAGATTGATTACAAACTGTAAACAAGGATGAGCATTACCCACATATTTCTTTTTCTGCTACCGTTATTCGGCTGGCTCCTTTATTTAACCTACTTCCATTATGACGTGGATCCAGAAACATGATATAGTGAACGAGGCAATAGAAAAAAGTATCACTTAAAGCTTCATTATTTAATTGAAAAATTTGGCGCTGTCCAAGAAAGGCCAAGAACTTTTTCTCGCAAAATCCTTGATATGAGTCAGTTGTGATATAAAAGCGCATTCGCACTCGACTTTCTCTTTCTTTTCCTTCAATTTTATGTTTCAGTTAAATCATGGCTCCATCAACAACATCACACAAGTCTCCCTTTTCTTTCAAGGCTCATACCCAGAAGAATCATCCAATTGCTTGCCCGGATAAGAATGTCTCTGAACCGATAACTAAGAACACCGACCGAAATGGCTGTCCAGGCTTATCCCCTCACAGGACATCTACGACTAGTCGTCTGATGTCACTCCCTTGCGAGATCTTGGTAAGCATACGTAGCCTGGAACAAGTATTCTATATACACACGTGAGATTCTAACGGCCTGTATAACTTAAAATTGGGCAGCATGAAATTTTTATGCAGGCCACTGCCGAATCCCTGCTTAGTCTTCAAAGGACATGCGTGCTCTTTGCAAGGCTTCTCGAATCCAGTACCGTTTGGAGTTTACATGCCAGACGTATCGGGCTCCCCAAGCATCCTTACCTCACCGCTCGCCAGGTCTTACATTTGCAGTACGACAAGACCTGTCAGTGTTGCTCGCGTACCTGTCACGCTGTTATCATCTGTTTCGAGTTTGGCAAGCTCTGCTGCCGTTCCTGTTTACTGTCAAATACCACCACTGGTGCACATGTGACCCGCGCCCAAAAAGTGTACTATGGCTGGCTTCCCAAACGTTATGCTGGTGTCTGGCGATACTGGACACCCCACCTCGTGAAGACGGATGCGCTTCCCACCCAGACCGATGCCGAGTGTCAGCGTATGCGCGCAGAAATGCATATGTTTATGGAGAAGATGAGGATACGCATGGCAGAGCAGCGTTGGAATCAGCTCGAGCAGATTCTTGAGGTCGAACAGTATAATCGTATGCTTGTACTGGATATGATCAGCTACTTTGACCCGCCTGTGGATTTCGACACGCTCGGAAGCTGTCAAGCCTATATTAACGCGACAGAGAAGAATATGCCGCTCACCAAGCGGTCACTCAAGATCTTAGGCAGCAAGATAAAGAAGCATGCTGAGCTGAAGCGGAAACGTGCCGATGCGTAGGATGTAAGCCTATGCTATATACGTAGTTTTTGGTATCCCAATAAGCCTGTATATATACGTAGATATCTGTATTTTCCTATGATAAGAAAGAAGGACAATATCCTGGGGGGTTTTTTTTATTGCTTGTTGGTATTTGCCTGTGCTCCTTGTTCAGTTCAATTCCTTCCTCTACAGCCTCAAGTATATTTTATGAAAGCTGTTCCTTTATTGAATAATATGGCAATTATCTTACCTGTGGATGTATCAGCGATGACGCGCAGGAACAGAGCATTTGGACACTATGGATTACTTTCATCCCTCCCGGAAGCTGTTCATCATATATCGCATTTATATAGTGTTTAAAACCGACTGTGTCTCCTTGACTTTGACAGGAGGAAGAGTGAGAGCACTTACCGCCGGGAAATAAACATATTGACTTGGTCGACATAGATGGTTTTTGTATATGTTCACCTACAGCAGGGAGTGGAACCCTGGAAGTGCGCTCCGTCAAACCACTTACCGCATGGTGCCGGTGGAAAATCGACATGAAGAAATCCATAAGAAAAAGTAAAGCTAAACTCAAGCTGTCAATAGTTTATGCTTAGATAATGTCCTGCAAGTTAGTCTCCAACTTACACTCTTATTTGCAAGACAGACCCAACCGAGGCAGCCCCCAGAAAATCCATATTAAACCACCAGTCATCACAAACTTCCCTGCTTCCAGTGAGGAACCGTCGCAATCGTTGAGATACTCCAACAGCGCCCGCCCCTTCATGTGGTGCATGCACCGTACGGGGTGCGTGCAGCGTATAACTATTATTGACCAATATACAAGAGTAGTGTTTCTCCCGAAGATGAATAGGCCGGCCGTATTTATCAAGATCGGTCGAACAATTGCCAAAAACCTAAAGGGCGTGTTCATTAATATCGTTCCAGTACCATACTTATACGACATACAGCGCCCAGAGCATTTTTCAGCAGAGGAGTGAAGATCTGCCGTTTAAGAAGATGGAATACGTAGGTACATCTGCTTGGATCATCGTCGCACAGAGTCTGATTTACAATAGCTATGTACAGTAACCCAACCACAGATGAGAAAAAATGATCGCGCTTACATTACGTACATACTCTGACGGCGTTCTTTAGTTGCGTGTATTTATTTCCTGTCATGTACTATGATATATCAATTGCATAGCTGCATGCGCAGTTGTGGATGTATAAGCTCACTACTGTCCACATGACCATGTGATGTAATAAGAAAAATCTTTAAAATTTGACAGCCCGAGACGCGTAAAAAAAAGTCACCACCACTCAAGGAAAATAAAGGCGTAAAGTTTGTTGAACCTGAAACAGAAGAACAGAGAAGCTGTTGCGGGCACCGCTTCCTTTTACTCCGTTACCGGGGAATGTTCGCAGCTTTCCGGTGCTACAGTTCTCACTTCATGAAACAAGGTGAGAAAGGCGTGAGGTATTCCTTTACCTGGGCTCTGCGCTGAGTATGCGTATGCATTGCCCATGCTTGCGCAAGACGGGTTGCGCAAGCATGAGAAAACACCTGCTTTTGGGACAGAGGAACAAAGAAAACAAAAGGGTTTGTGTTCGCGTCGGTTGGGAGGAGCGCGCATTAGAAAAAAAATATAAAGGTAGTTTTCTCTTACACTTTTCCCCCTTCTTTCTTCTCTTCTTTACCACTTTTCCATTACATCTTTTTCGAATATGGCCAATCCTGAATGCTGCGGATCCTCTTGCGCCTGTGAGGCTAGCCAGTGCAACTGCGTTGCCGGCGCCTGCAAATGTAACACCAACAACTCCTGTTCGTGTGCCAGTGCTGGCGCGTAAGTCTTAAAAACTCTTTTCTTGAGACAATTCTTGTTTCCTTTGCTGACCCACACACGCTTCATAGCAAAACGGACGGTTGCCAATGCGGTTCTGAGTGCAAGTGTGCCGCCGAACAGACCACGGCGGCTGGCTGCAACTGCGCCAAGTAAACATCGCATACCCTCTCTTTTTTATTTTCTCTTCCACTCTTTCCTCTCGGCGTCTTTTATGCTGAAATGAATGAATAGGTCGAAGTTGTAAGGTGGGATCAGGTTGCCGTCGTGTTTTTTTTGAGGTTAGAGAAATAATAAAGTAAATATCACTTGTGCATAAGAAAAATCTATTGCTTCCGTTGGGTTCCAGGCTCTCAGGCTCTGTCTTAGTTCCATACAGAGGTGCAACAGAAAGATTGGCTAGAGATGGGTGGGTTGCCAGTCCCTCGGGCATGGGTAACCATTTTACATTGACCATTGAAAGAGTGGCGGACATACAAAGCCTGCCGGGGGATACCAAGGGGGAGGATCAATCAATCAACCAACCATACCATTATCGTCGAAATCACCGTAAAAACAGGAATAGACGTCTGACACCATCCCTAGGAAATCTTCAATTTTCACGCGCACATGCTTGCTTGGGGACCATCATGCTTGACATGTGTACGACGTACTTTATCGTTCATAATTGCGAACGAAATGTATTAACCATCACTGATGCTTATTTCCTTTTATTTTTCAAGACGTCATGCTACCCACCTTGCGTATGTGCCGAGCATCGTGCCTACTCGGATCCATGTATATTCCACGAGAGCACTAGCCCCCTTCCATTGAGGAAGCTTTTTTTCTTGCTCCTGATGAATCCCGGAGCTATTCCAGAAATTGAAACTAAAAAATGGTCGAAAAAAAAATGTCGTACAACCACTGCACAAAAGCAAAGGTTACATGTCGAAGCAAAACCCCATTTGGTGCCAAGCCCAGTTCATATAATTTTTTAGCCTCTCAGATAACATCTGCAATCGAGCTTAGGTCAAGCAATGAGGTCCTTCCTTAAAATAAAAAAGAAAATGAGAGAGATAAGGGCTGAAAAGGGATGGGGAAAGAATGGATCGGACGGATTACATATGCTTGAAGGTCCTTGTCGATCCCTTTTCCTCGTAGTGGGTGCACAAGGTTATGTGAGCAAGTATAATGTGTTCTGATGTGCGAGAAATGTATGTGTGTAACTTGATCCAGATACTCCGAAGGCAGCAATCTCCGTGCAGCAACTTGCGCTATACTCAAATGGCTGAGGGAGCATCTGTGTTCTTTTTTTTTCTGTCCATCTTTTCTTTAACCCCCAATCTAAAAAAAAATTAGAACGCACCTCTTCCTCCACTCCCACTTTTTTCGAGATGGTCATGGCCTCAGCACCACGGCGCAACGTGATCCTGTTTGCTGTCGTGCTCACCTTTTTGTTTTCCATCACCTACTTTCGGCATGCTACCTACGACAATGTTACTGCTGTTCCTGGAGAATTCGAAACACCGCCACCACATACCCAATCCAACCCACTACCTCTTGCTGTCAAACCCGCCACACCTTCGCCTCACGATACACCCCAGCTTGCGCATGTCGACCCTCAGACACCTCCTCCCGCTCCCCCGCCACCTGCAGTGCCGGAGCCCGTTCTGCCTTCTTTGCCTGGCGCATGTGATCTTGTCGACTTTGACTGGTTGTAAGTGGTGTCGATCCATAGGGGATACCCGAAAAGAAGTGCTAAAAATATTTTTTTGTCCTTTTTAGAACCTCGGACCGTATCTATTGGGACGGCTGGTCGTCCAAGGCCATGTTCATGGATACCGACGGCAGCTTCACGGTGGATAACGTGACGCTGGAAGCTGGCCGAGAAGTGTGCGTCGTCGTCTTGGTAAGAAGCAGCACAATGAAATCGTAGTAGTAGTAGTGCCTTTTTTTGTCGGGCTCTATTTTTTACCATCTCTCTTTTTTTTTCCTTTGTCTCACACCTCATATAATTAGCTCGGCCCCATCCCAGCCGTGTCTGCGATTCGACCCGAGATCCACTTTGCACCCGCTGATAGCATCATCCTGCACGCCGTGGGCGAGTCCGTCAAGTTCCCGATTTCACTCGAGCAGCACTATCGCCATACAAACGCCTACTATGCTTCGGTGCGGTTCGCGCATCAAGATGACTATCTTTTGGATACAACGACCGAGTACCGATCGTACTTTTGGGAGGACCCCATCTATCACCCGTGGCGTCCGTTCCATTACACGTCGAAAAACTTTTTGAGTGTTGTGCCATCCCAAAACGAGACTTTGCCAATTTTAGTCCCATGTGATGCGGCTCACCTGCAGGGCCAGGTCAACCGCAGCTGGATGACCAAGCCAAAATACCGCGCGCTCTATCCTTTAGACTTTTACGGCATGTTTGGCGCGGCTCAGGAGGATCATGCTGTGGATGACCAGCTGTACATGTATGACCAGTGCCGTCTCGAATACGTCTCTGGCAGTCAGGCTGCGCAATGCTTGCACGGCAAGACGATACATGTCTGGGGTGATAACCATATCAAGCGCAACCTCAAGGCATTCAGCACCGCCAACCGCTGGTGTCCTCCCGGTGAGCCGTGCGAGTGCCACGATACCGACGACGATGCGTTCGAATGGACTGAAAATGCAGATGCGCCGCTTCGAATCAACGAGACCTGGCAGACGGATACGACATTCCACTTCAATCGGATCGGCAGTATCGTGCTGGCGGATGTGCGACAGGAAATCAAGGACCGTGCGGCCAAGTACGACTCGGCGGACATGGTCTGGCTGAGTTTTGGCAACGATGATATCCCCATCAGCCGCTTGACGCCGCGCCAATTCGCCCAATCGTTTAAGGACCTTGTCACCTTCCTCGTCACTGAGGTCTACCCGCACCAGCCCGTAGTGATCCGCACGCCCCAGTTCTTCTGCTGTGGTTTTATTCATGGCACGTCCTGGAACGCAGGCCGCGCCCGTGCCTTTGCCACCGTCGTGCGCCAGACTGTGGCGGATCTACAGCGCGAGCGGCCTGGTCTCCTTCTCTGGGACACTCACCACCTCGGTATGCAGGACAGCACCTGTATCGCCTCGGGCTCGACGTATTCTAGACGCAATGTCGTCAACGTTGAGAACCTGTTGCTGTGGAATCTTCTTTGCAACGCCTAGACACGCACTCCATCCAACCCATCAACCCACTTCATCACTTGTTTACAGTTCTCTCACCAACACACTCTCACCCATTTGATTCGCGTTCGTTCTTCTTATTTCTTCTTTATACAAGCATACCAGATCTTCCTTTATTGCATCATGAAAAATAAATATGTAAATGCTAATATCCACCACGAAGAAGTTGGCCATGTCTGAGTCGCAGCAGAAGTAGGCGACATTTCAGGCAAATTGAGGCCAGGCGAGCTCTCATCAACTACATCCTGTACCAGCCCGTCTGTGATATGGATCAAACCATCCTTGTAGATCAGGTCCGACGCGAGGATGTGCACTCCATTTACTTGGACTTGGTCACGGTCCGTCGTGATGGTGTAACCATTGCCGTTCTTATCAACCACTTGGGAGCTGTTGGCGAGCAGTGTATGTTGGGTCGCACGGTCGACCATCATCCTTTGCAGGGAGAGTGTGATTGTGGCCGTAGGCGTGTCACTCTCGAGGAGCTTGCGCATCGCGGCATTGCTCGGGGCGAAAATGGTAGCGTGGGTGACGAGTGCGGTGGAGAGGTTGAGGCGACCCAAGGTATCCAGAAACACGGTAGCCTCCGGCAGCGCAGCGAGGGTCTCCTCGGCCGTGAGAGGCACAGCGACCGGGGCTTGGAGGAGATGCAACACGCCATTGTCGGCTTCTATCGTGCGGTTGACGGCGGTCTTGTTGATGGACCACACGCCGTCCGGCCCAGCGCCAATGAGCTTGTGGTCGGACGTGTTGTAGAGTCCTGCCTGGTCGAGCGAAACGCGGGTGTGCGGCACATAATGATAAGCCAGCATCTCGCTCGATCCAGAGTCCATAGCATCGTCTGGTACGGCAAAGAGGGTGCCACCGTCTTTACGCAGTTGAGAAGCGAGAGAGGCGTGGTGCAGGATGGCATCATGGAAACGCTGTGCACCGTTGCTCGGTAAGGCATCAAGGAGGTTTTGAGCCAAGGCGGCGGTGGCGAGACAAACAAAGGCAAGTACGGTATCGAGATGCATGATTAAATTAAAGAGACTCGTTATGACCCATTCTTTCCATATCATGCCATGATGTTGGTTTCGGCCTGGTGTGAAACCGTAGGTCAAACGAATGAGCGGCATTTAAAAAAGCTAGGCACATCCTCTCCCCGCATAACTTACGACTAAACAACTACTGTATCGACTTTACACCATTTCCATGATTCAGTTTGTGCTCATTGTCAATCGGCGCGGACAGACCCGGTTTGCACGTTATTATTCACCCATGCCAGAGGATTGCAGTGCATTTGAGTTGAGCATTGCCCAGCAGTGTTTGGTCCGCAAGCCAGGCGAGGCAAGTTCAGCTGTGGTTTCCGTAAAAGGGAGCGAGTGAGACCGATAATGATCCATGGAATCTACACAGGCCCTTTTTCTTGAAACCGAGGCGCACACGATCGGTAAGAGACTATACGCACATCATGTCTGTGTAGCCTCACTCTTCCTGAATAGTTTACCGTGTGTATGGTCCGCTTTATTTTATTGTCGGCTGTGACCAGGACGAGGTATTGCAAAAAGGCTTTACATTCTCGATAAATTTCTCACGTGCCCTTATTCAGAACGCATTTGCCATATTGGAATTGATCCAATACTGTGTCGGTAAGTGCATGAGACCAAGGGAAAGCCTCACTTCTCAGCCCAACCATCCATAATAGAACTCCTGGACCGTTACTTTGAAAAAGTGGTAAAAACACCGTGGACGGGATTGACTCCATTTGACTCACTAATTATCAGACGGAGCTCGATCTGATGTGCGGCTTGGAAAGGGTAACCATTCTGTTTGACGAAGTCATATCGGGTGGTCATATCGTGGAAACCCATCGCGACCGCGCATTGGCTGCGCTTCTTGAGCTTTGAAAGGTCCGCCCTTGTCTTGCACGACCCTGTCCTCCTCTTTGATTGGATCGCCACTTTCCAAGGGAAGCGGACTTTCCGCTTTTTTTTTTTTTCATGATTTGATATCACCTATCGCTCTTGTGTACCCCACCTTACTTCACACACACCCATATCTCTCTTTTTCTCTCTTTCTCTCTCTCTCTCTCTCTCTCTCTTTCTCCAATACACACATACCTCTTTTTCCTCAACTCAACATGTTGGAACGCAAAACGGAGGAAGGCATCATCATCGATAATGCGCCGCCCCCCGCGCACTTTGCTGATTCGGAGAAGATCGAAGAGTGCGTGTATGATCCGTCACGCAAATCCTATCAAGGAAGTGACGATACTGTCAGTCTTCAGCACGGCACCAAGCGCGCGCTCAAGGCTCGCCATGTCCAGATGATTGCCTTGGGTGGTACTATTGGGTAATAGAAACGTACAATACTGCTGTACGTACCCTTGCTTAACAACCGTGCTCTTAGTACTGGCCTCTTCCTCAATTCGGGTGGCAACATCGCCGACGCTGGCCCCGCCGGTGCCTTTATTGCGTAAGCCGATGCACCTACTTTATTAACTGTTACTCACCTCGATTGATCGCAGCTACTGCATCAGTATGTATTCTGCTATTTATCTGAACAGGTCACCATGCAAGAAATAATGACTCAACCTTAAATTTCTTATTTTATTTTTTTGCCTCGCTTCACAGTCGGCTTCATGGTATATTCTCAGCCGCAAAAGAAAAAAAAAAAGCCGTGGAACTAAATGCACTACAAATATAGGTCTACTGTATCATGACATGTCTTGGCGAAATGGCTACGCTCATTCCAGGTACATAGAATACAGACGAACCTTTGATGCAAGTCCATCTCATGCATATTCCCTTTCAGTGTCCGGTTCATTCAATCACTATGCTACGCGCTTCGTCGACCCTGCCTTGGGCTTTGCCCTGGGCTGGAACTACTGGTAAGGCTTTGGATTGCTCTTTTTGTACATACTTATATAAGCAAATAATAGGTTCTCGGTAAGAGGAGAAAAAGGATAGAATGTCTTTATTTGGACGTATCCGCGTGTCCCTTTTGCTTATCTTTTTTTTTTCTTGCATGCATGTATATTTTTATATCTTTATCTGTAGTGGGTAAGTTTAAAAGAATATAGCACGCGGATCAAAAAATGTCTCACACCCTTATTTTGTCGTAGGCTGTCACGATTGCTACCGGTACAGACACGAAAGAAGCAAGAGAAGAAAAAGAATTTCTCACGCGCCTTGTTTTGTAACGATGTGTAGAAATCTCGGCGGCCGCCACTATTATTCAATGGTGGGGTGATATCGTTCCCAATCCCGCTTGGTCGACCATCTTCATGGTCCTCATTCTCGCCATTAACCTCGTCAGCGTCAAGTGAGCTCCTCAAAGGCGTGGCCTCTAATTCAATGCACTTATCAATTGTTCTTTCAGACTCTACGGTGAAATGGAGTACTGGCTCGCACTCGTCAAGATCCTAGTGGTTATCATGTTTATCATTGTCGGTAAGTTTGCTAAAAATGGTAATCACTGGGTTTTATGACTCACGTGTCTTTTAAGGTATTCTTGTGACTACCGGTGCGGTCGGTCCTGGCACTATTGGTTTCGAGTAAGGATTTTTTTTTTTTCATCGCATGATTGAACCTTTCCTGAACTTCTCTGTGTTTAGGTATTGGAAGAGCCCCGGTGCTTTTGTTGACGGCGCCGTCGGCACCGTCAGCGTCCTCCTCTCGGCTGGTTTCTCTTTCCAGGGTACCGAAGTCGGTATGTCACATATATGCATAGCTTAACTCTCTGTCAGTTGACTCACATTATCATTATTAGTCGGTATCACCGCTGGTGAAGCGCAGAACCCTACCAAGACTTTGCCGCGTGCGATCCGCAATACCTTCTGGCGTATCATCTTCTTTTATATTGTGACCATCTTTTTGATCGGCATGTGTGTCCCTGCCGACGACCCAAATCTTTCTAACGACGATGGCACGGCCGCGACCGCATCCTTTACTTTGATCTTCCAGCTGGCTGGCATCAACGGCGGCGCTCACTTCGTCAACGCCGTCATTCTCCTCAGTGTCCTCTCGGCCGCTAATTCTTCTCTTTATACCACTTCGCGTACGCTTCTCGGTCTGGCACGTGATGGTAACGCCCCTGCTTTCCTCCAACGCATCAACCGCTTCGGCTCGCCCTTCTGGTATGTCCAGTACCATCCGTATCTCTGGTGAGCTGACCTTTTTCGTTTTAGGGCTGTCGTTTTTTCTTCCGTCATTGGTTTCGCTGTCGTCTTTGTATCCATTTACAGGTACGTTCATCCGTTTTAAACAGTTGTGCATAAACTCACATAGAATCCAGTGCTTCCGCCGCTTTTGAATGGTTCCTGAGCATCACCGCCGTCTCGGGCTTCATCAGCTGGTCGGGCATCGCGTTTGTGCACTTGCGATTCCGCCGCGGTTATGTCAAGCAAGGACGCGACCTCAAGGACCTCCCGTACCGTGCGTTTGCATACCCATACTCTGGCCTGTTTGCCTGCATCCTTACTGTCCTTATCATCCTCGGCCAAGGCTACGAATCCTTTGCACCTAGCTTTAACCGCATCAAGTTCCTCACCAGCTACATTGGTGTCGTTCCTGCTATAGTGTGCTACATTGGCTACAAGCTCGTACGTCGCTCCAAGGTCGTGCCCCTCCTTGAGATCGACTATGACACGGGCCGTGCCACGTACGAAGACATGATGATGGATGAAGCAGCGATTGGACACGTTCCCTGGTGGAAGCGCATTCTCGCGTGGATCTTTTAAACGGCTAGTCATATCCCCCATCTATATAATAGTGTACATTATATAATAATGATGTATATGTAATTTTAGTACATCCGTTGGCAATCCTTTCTTAGGCTATAAAAATCATACTAGATGTATCATTTTAAAAGCGTCATTCTAATAGGATGTAAAGGAAAGAGATAGACAAAAGTATGTTTTAATGATGATTACACAGTTTCGTCATGGAAAGCCCAAGACGTTTTCTTTGGCGAGGCATGTGCGCTCCGGATATACAGATCGTTGTCGGGTGGCAGTTCCTTAAAGATGTCAGCTGCATATATTAGCTTAGAGGGAATATATACCTTTTTTGTGCAACTTGAGAGCATGGATTGGATGGACAGACAGACCTGTGCCACAGTCTGCACGGGTGACCAGTCTTTATATAAGATATTGAGACAAATGTGCCCATTGGAATAGATCTGTGTTGGCATGAGTTTTACGATGCTCTATCTGTTATGAGTGACATACGCTACATAAAGTATCTGCATGAGTACCTATCCAGGTCCTTTCCTTTCTCTATAGACTTACTGTGGATGGATGGGGACGTAAGGTTTGATGAACAGGACTTCAGGTGACTCGAGCGGGTAAGATGGTGTAAAGCGAAACTACGATATACGTTCAAGGGCATATTCTTCTAATGGATCTCTTTAACATACCTCAAGCCGAAATTCTTCGCCCTACCATATCCCAAACAGTGTTAAAATGGTTCATACAAGACCTAACAAGAAGTTTCTTACCTCATACAGCGTACCGGGTGCACCTTTTATCCGCAGTTGCCATCTAATAAAAGAACGACAATGAGACCCAGGATTAAAGAGTAGAGTAGACCTTGTACTTTTTAAAGTCGTTGGCATCGTCTATAATGACTCCTTCAGGCGCATTGGAGGAGAGATCTACCCAGAGGCGTTAAAATCTTCGTGTGAAAAACAAGGGCGATTATTAAAAGGGTGTACCGAGAAGTTCTTTGGAGAGCCGCTTGGAGAAGATCGGTTTCGCCATTATATAAGTTGGGCAGTAACGAGGTGAGAATGTATGTATCTATGCGCAAATGAAGCAGGCCAGCCAGTGCACTAATGGCACGCTACAAAGAGATAAGTGAAAAGAGGAGGAAAATAAAGATATACTAAGAAACAGCAATGGGATGATGAGACGTGACCCCTCATCTCCCTTTAGGCTTGGCTGAGCCCGAAATATATGGCATGTTTATGCAGATACTTGGAATGTCGTTTGCATTTATTATACGTATGGATATATCTATGATACAATGGAGGATAATAAAAGGAGATGCATTATGTATTTACATTGAGGATTGTCGCCGCCCGGGTCTCACCCATGAAAGCACACATGAAACTGTTGAGCGAGGTATCTTTCGTCATTATTTTGCTCAACATCTTCAGATTATCCTCGGCGAGGGTCTGCACGCCCTTGTTGCGGCAGTCCTTGAGCCACACGAGCATGTTCATCACAATCAATCCCCAGTGTTTCCGGTAGTGGCAATGCATTCGCGTACTGAGGATGCAAAGGATTTTGGTTATCGCGTCGCAGCACACTGACACAATCAACAGGGCGCGCTCCTCATCCACGCGCCCGTCAAACCTCGTGTTGACCAGATCCGTCGTCGACGGTGTTTTCATCAGGCGAGACTCAATGAGTAGCCAGCCTATATAATAGCGAAAGTTAAGGTAGAGCACGCACGGGTCATATTCGTGCTCGCGTGTCAGTCGAACGTCGAGATAGTCCATTGGTGCCCGGCTCATCCGGAATTCGGACGGTAAACGGTAGAAAAACTCGATCAAGCGCTTCTCGATGGCTTCAATGTCCTTGCATCGTACTGGAATGGCAGTCAGCGATAGAAGGCGCTGCTCGAGATCTTTGGAGCCGACCATCGGACCGCCGGGAATTACGTTCAGTGCAATCACGTAGCGGAACACGCGCACCGCGTGAGCGAGCTTCCAGTCCCCTTCCTCGCATGGTAAGACGGTTGGTAGCGTCGCTGTGTCGGGCAGCACGATTGGATCAAAGTCATGGATCTTGTCAAGCACGTCAAAGGCTAACACTTGGAGCGGCCGCAGCGCGCAATACAAGCGCTTCCACGTCTCAGCGAGGGCGAGGCTTACAAAATCATTTGCCGCAGGCGGATCGTACAAGTGCTGGAGCTGGGCGGCCATGTTCCAGGCGAGGCCACTGTAGAACCTTGCCTGTTTATATTTGGATGTCAGGACGGTGTAGCGCGACACAAACCACAGTGCGGCCAGGGTATCGACGTCACCCTCGTTGTCCTCAAACAAGACATCTTCAAGCATGTCACGCGTCCGCCGGTAGCACTGCTCGGCAAACACGCGGTGGCTGACCGGCAAAGGCGAAGAGTTGACGTGGTGACAGGTGCTGAGGGCAGTCATGCATGCCAGCGCGTTTGTGAGGAGCGAATCCGGATTGGCTTTGAGCTTAGGCTGATAAAAGTCGCGCACCAAGGTGGGATGGACAATGTAGGCGCACTGAAAATAGCCGTCGACGAGTAATTGTTTGGCATAGTTGGCATATGCGCCGTGGTCGTCTGCGCATGGCGGCATGGCCTGAAGGTGCTTAAAAGCGCGCCATGAATCCTTGACAACGTAGAAGCGAATGTAGTCGGCCTGGATCACTCGGTTAGTCATGAGCACTGCCGTATCGTCCATAACAGAGTAAGGATGCGGGCAGCGCGGGATATCCGAGAAGTTCTGCATCAACTGCTGGAGAAGCTGCGAGAGATCGGCCACGGTCTGGATGCCCGTCTCGAAGCTCGTTCGCTTTCCACGTCGTATGATCCGGACGGTGCGTCTTGCCCTGTCCTTACGATAGTTCTCGACAATATCTTCTAATACAGTGAGGTGTGTGTCGAGGTTGCGCAGCACGGTTTGGGTATTCTCGTTCGACAAAACTACGGCTTGCGTCGATTGACGTTCTCGTTTGGAAGGCAGCTTAGGTTTCGGAATGTGCTTAATCACGCAAGGTATGCCCATCTTGTGGCAGCGCTCGCACTGCTGGGTGCCCTGAATCGGGATACACCGTCGTCTACGCTTTCGACACTTTTCACCTTGTTGTGCGTATTAAACAATAAGTAATTGTAAAGTGAATGGCACACCGATCTCCTTTCAGAATGGAAAGAGACTTACATGGACCTCTGTGATGTTCTTCTATAGGAGAATCAGACATGAGAGAATAAAGTGATCTGGTGGCCTGCAGTCAAACCAAAACCAGAGAGTGATACAGCAAAGGAAAGCAGGAAAAAATTATAGATACCGACCACTCCATTCTAGGCTAGATATCCCAGAGCCATTATCTTTGCCAGGTACGAGTCTCTCGATGAGATGCATTCTGTCTATAGAACACTCTGCTACATATGCAGGGAGTTTTAAGTTTATGCTCTCCTCATGATATTCTCTTCTTTACTGCTCTCTTTGCTGTACAACGCATCCATTGTTATAATGCCCTTTTTCTATAGCTTATCGAAACTAACACACCATAGCAAAACCTATACAAGTAGATAGTATGTAAAACTACTGTTTCAAATGATCCTATATTGGATACTTTGAAGAGTTGGATGTTGATAGAGTGTCAAAATAGGTGTCACGTGATCTACAGCTCTATACCAAGATGAGCCGGATCGAATTTGCAAGTCAGCTCTCCTTAACGCTTTAACTCGCTTGAACGCGGATTCATACCCCCCCCCCATGACAGACCTCAAAACACGCAAATACGATAGACAGCTACGGTACGCGCTCTATATATAAACAATATATATCTGACTTCTTGGGTGATTAGTCTTTGGGCAGCCTCGGGTCAGACTGCCCTGGAGAATTCAAATATCGCCTTGTTAAACGCGACCACGACCGGATGCGAGATCCTCAAAAATCTCGTTCTACCAGGTAAACCGGCTTTTACCGACTAGCAAATGATAACTCAATCTACTCCAGGTGTGGGCAGCGTGACGGTGGTGGATGGGTCAACTGTGACAGCAACGGATATTCAGACCAACTTCTTCTTGGACGCACACGCAGTCGGTCAACCCAAGGCTGAGTCAGCTGCTGCTCTTTTAAAAGAACTCAACTCGGAGGTCAATGTACAAGCCGTGAATAAGGTAAAGGGAAGGAAGTAGAGAGAATACCTCATTCTGATAGAGTACAAGTCGCCCGAGGATATCCTGCACAACGACCCTGCCTTTTTGGATACCTTTTCTGTCATTATTGCCACCAACCTCCACGAGGAGGAAACTCTCGTCTTATCCGACATATGTGAAAAGGGCGCCAAGACTCTCGTCTCTGTGCGCTGTAAGGGTTTTTGCTCTCTCTTCCGCGTCCAGGCACCCGAGCATCACAGTAAGTATCCATCTTTTTGGATGTACCCAGGCTTAATCTTTATACAGTCGTTGAACCGCATGCCGAAAACGTGGTCGATCTGCGTCTTGGAGCGCCTTTTGCTTCCCTTCGCAATCACGCCAAAACCTACGACCTTGACACACTCGACCAGACCGACCATGGTCACGTACCTTTCGTCATTGTCCTGATACAAACCATTGAGAAATGGAAAGAAGATGTAAGATAGCACTCATCAGTGGGGCAGATGTCTCAATTTCTTTAGCATATGGACCGCTTTCCGTCAACTTACCAAGAACGCAACGAGATCAAGGCCATGCTTAAGGATAAGATGCGAACACCGGACGAAGAGAACTATGAGGAAGCGCTCGCCAACGTCTTTCGGCTGTCTACTACCTCTTCTGTGAGTTCACGATACATAGACGATGCGTTAGCGTTCACTGACATGCATCTTTAGGTCACACCGACCATCTCAAGACTATTTCAAGACCCTGCATGCGAAAACATTGATGCCAAAGTAAGCCCAAGGCGAGATAGCATTTTTTTTTTTTTTCACTGACTGACGAAATCCCAAGTCGGCTCCTTTCTGGATCGTGGCTCGCGCGGTGCGAGACTTTGTTGCAAACGAAGGCGAGGGCGAGCTGCCGCTCTCTGGAAAACTGCCTGATATGAAAGCGGACACCAACAACTATGTCGCCCTCCAGAACATGTAAGTCATCCTTTTCAGGCGTTTCACTTGCTGACAATAGATGCCAGATACCGTCAGAAAGCATTGCAAGACATTGCCGATGTCACGCTTCGCGTTCAGTGCATTCTCCAAAACCTGCAGCTACCCGAATCCGTTGTACCAAAGGAGCTCATTGAAACGTTTTGCCGTAACTCCGCCAACGTCAACGTCATTCGGTACAGGACCTTGCACGAAGAGCTCACGACCCAGTCGAACGCCGGCAAGCTCTGTAAGTTGACACGTCATCCCTCCTGTCTTTTATTAATGCGGAATAGTATCGGCTCTCAAGAGCGATCCTAATGCAGCATTTAGCATCCTGTTTCGGGCGTCTGACCGCTTCTTCAAGGAGCTAGGTCATTATCCGGGCGGAAATCCCGGAAGCGCAGCGGACGATCTTGGTCCGCTCAAGTCGCATGTACGGGACGTCCTTCACGACAGTGGTATCGCCGATGAAGATGCGAGCGCATGGGTCGAGACGGAAGACTGCCAGCGGGCGGTACAAAATTTGTAAGTGAACAAATATGTGCTGAATGCGTCTAAATGTGGAGCAGTATCCGGTTTGCGGACAAGGAGGTGCCCAACATTGCCGCGCTCACCGGAGGCCTGGTGTCGCAAGAAGTCATCAAACTCGTGACACACCAGTACACACCGATCAACAACACATGCATTTTCAATGGCATTTCATCCACGAGCAGCGTACTTGAGCTTTAGATCGGCTTGAATGTCAATATTGTACTTAATGAAAATCGATGGGTATGCACTCTATGCATGAGTGTCGTACGTCTTTATTGTATCTGCCGAATGATGGATATACCATCAAATGCAGGTAGCATGACAACTTGCAACTTTGGGTCATTTCTGACCTTTTCGTTGAATGCGTGGATTTTTTTGGAGGCCTTGAGGATACGTTTGGATATTTTGCTTGGATCATAGGCCTCGTATCCGGCTGTGCGGTGCACTTGCCCCCAAAAAAGTACTAGGCCATGCATGATTAACTAGGTATGTCTGTGGGTTATGATGGCTTACCATTATCAACAACAATGACACCCCGGTCTGTCAGCATATTGTTGTCGAGAATGTGATCGAGGTAATTGGTGTAGTCGGATTTATTGGCATCGATAAACACAAAGTCGAACTGGCGTTGCTCCTGGCTTAGTTTTGCCAGGCTTTCCATTGCATCGCCGAGTCGCAGGTCGGCTTTGAGACCCGCTTTATCAATTGCCTCGGCTGCCATGCTCTGCACTTCTGAATCCGCGTCCAGAGAGACGAGCGTCCCCGACGCAGGCAGTGCAGACGCGAGTGCCAACGTCGACGAGCCTGTAAAGGTACCAATCTCGAGCAGATGACGTGAACCCAACAAGCCAACGAGCTGATTCAAGAGGAGACACTGTGCCTTGGGTGCCATCATGTGTGCATTGTCCAGTTTGTCCGTGGTTTCCTTCACCAGATCATCCCAAATTGACTGCTGTGGAATGGGTGTGCTGTAATCGGTAGCGTACTGCAGCTCACCCTCGCCACCCCGCGCTCTGAGAAGAGACACATTTTTAAGATGCTCAGTCGTGTGGTGTCGTACTCTGGTTCGACTGCTGACGATAGCTCTTGTCAAGGAAAGGTAACGCTGCATGAAAATAACAACAGATAGAGGAAAGGGTAGCTATCGAATCGGCGATGGTCTATCGACTCCCTAAATCCTTCTCACTTTTACGAAACGTACCTGCTCTAAACCAGTAGACTGGTACATTCAAGTAATGCGAACAAATCGGATTATGTTGTCTATAACCTACTCAGCCCTCGGTCTAAAGTTACATGTATTTATAAATCAGATGAGCTCGCCAGATGCTGTGCCCCTTCGTTTACGGACTCATCTCTCATATTAGAGAAGTCTTTTCCCTTTTCCCTGCCCCATCAGAGATCTTCCGTGGGGCTCCTACTTCAGCTCCTGCACGGCATACCCGAGTTGAGGGCGCGTGCCTATTCCGTGCATAATAAAAAGGTACTGTAAATTACGAAAATAGCAAATGACATGAATCCTCCCACATACAGATATCTGTTTATTGGGCCATCTGGACATCTTTGTATGCACTGTTAGATCATGCGTAAGGAAACGGTTGGCGTCTTTATTTTTGCCGATCCGCTTGAACACGAGTACTACATGATGAACGCGAACGAGAGAAAAAGAGACCATGCCAACTTTACTTTTTTCCTCTCTGGGTTACCTATTGCAGCCGTGGGCCCAAGTATTTCGATATAGAGGATTGCCACGTACATTTGCTCAAACACGCTCGTAGATAGACATGATCAAGCCGCACCTACGCTGCCTGCAAGTAATCTTGGGGGGGGCAGATCTTAGAGCAGCATTTCCTCATGTCTTTATGGCGCCCTCGACAACGTTGATAATGGTGTTCCTTTTGAAGCGATGTAACGAAAGCGCATCTTTTCCTATAACAATAGGAAAGATCAATGATGCATATGCATTCCCTCGACTTAGTAACTCTCCGTAGCTTCATTAGAGGTTCGTCAGACTATGGTCTACCGCGTCACTAGAAAAAAACATTCTTGAACGTATGTAAAATGCGCGCAAATTAGGAGCATTTACGACTTAATCTGGTTGAAAGGTGTACGCGTGAAAAGTGTCGGTGTAGAAGATTTAGTTACACCCAGAAATAACAATGTGCATTGTTATCGTGTCTATTACATTAAATAAATGATTTTGACGTCTTTCCTGGTACTCCGCGACTCGCTTCCAAAAAGGGCCCACTTCCATAATATTATTGCCGTCTGCTCATCATGTTGTCCCGCACGGGTCTGCTGTTGATCGGCATTGTATTCCATGTTGTCTACCTCTTCAGCATCTTTGACATTTACTTTACATCCCCGCTCGTCCATGGCATGACCCCTCAGCAGATGTCCTTACCGCCTCCAGCCGATCGTCTCGTGTTGTTTGTAGGCGAGTACCGTGTGAAATCAGCAATGTCGTACTAACCATTGGAACAGCCGACGGACTGCGAGCGGATAAGATATTTGAAGAAGAAGGCAAGGCACGAGCGCCCTTTCTGCACCGACAAAAAGGAAAAGGCACGTACGGCATATCTCATACGCGTGTCCCTACCGAATCCCGCCCTGGTCACGTCGCTATCATTGCTGGCTTTTATGAGGATGTGAGCGCAGTAACAACAGGTAATGATGGAGGGGTCGAGAAAGAACAGATAAGCTAAGTCTTATCTTAGGTTGGACCGTGAACCCTGTCGATTTCGACTCAGTATTCAACCAATCGAGACAAACATGGTCTTTTGGCTCGCCTGATATTCTGCCCATGTTCCAGCAGGGTGCAAGCGATCCTGACCGCGTCAAGACATTCATGTATCCGCCCGAGTTTGAAGATTTCTCAGGAGGTACAAGGACAAAGAAGAGAAAGTGCTTACTAGCTCACGATGAAATCGATAGAGGCATCCCACCTGGACACCTGGGTCTTTGACCATGTCGAGGCCCTATTCACCAATGCCACAAAAGATCCCGCTCTCAACAAACAGCTGCGCGAAAAGAAAGTTGTCTTTTTCCTCCATCTACTCGGCCTCGATACGAACGGTCATGGTTTCCGCCCGCACTCAGATGAATACCACAATAACATCAAGCTGGTTGACCGTGGTATCCAAAAAATGGTGGACTTGTTCGAAAAGTTTTACGGTCACGACGGACGCACAAGCTACGTGTTTACAGCCGATCATGGCATGAATAACCGCGGTGGTCACGGTGATGGGCATCCTGATAATACACGTACACCTCTTATCACCTGGGGCGCGGGTATCAACACCAACACAGGCATGAACGACGTCAAGCAGGCAGATATTGCTCCACTCATGGCAACGCTTATTGGTATACCCGTGCCTGTCAACTCGGTTGGCGAACTGCCGCTGGACTATCTGCAGCCTGATGAGCATTTTCGTGCCGAGGCTGCTTTTACAGTGGCCCGCGAAATTTCCGCACAATATCAAGTGAAGCATGGTAAGGCTATTATAAATGACTTGAAGGTCGAGGCGCTCATGGACCATAGACGAGAAACAAGAGAGTGAGCTCTTTTTCAAGACCTTTTCCGAGATGACAGGAGAAAACGCGCCCGACATGGTCGTGACTCAGATCCAGCACTTGATTAATGCGCGAGATTACATCGCGGCAGAAGCGCTCGCCAACACCCTCATTGAACTCAGCTTGCGCGGTCTTCGTTATTTCCAGACATATGACTGGCTCTTTTTGCGCGGCACCATCACCCTTGGCTACATCGGCTGGTGCTTCTACTGCTTGATCCATTTGATTGCGTACGACGTGCTGCGCGACCCGGTTCGGACATACCCTCGCGTACGAGTGCTGGTAAGTAATATGACAGATAACCAGCACGTTTATTGATGCAGCAAATTAGGTCGACCTAGCGTCCACTCTGGCGTTTGCTGCCCTGGCGGGTTTGATTTGGGTCCAGCGTATGCCTATCATGTATTACGCCTACATCTTTTTCCCTGTCTTGTTCTGGAACCAGGTTCTGCGCAATGCAGAATATCTGCAGCATGCCGCTTCCAATGTGGCGAACTTTGGCATTTTTAGATCGCTCGGTTACGCGACTGCACTGCTCATCTTCTTGGAGGCGCTGGTAAGATAAGATAAAAAAAAATTAGTTTAAGGAAGGTCTAAATAGTGCGTAGATCTTTAGCTATTTCTACCGTGAACTTCTGTCAGCCTGTTTTGTTGTCCTATCCCTGTGGCCTATGGTGACCTCCGTGCGCAAGCAACAGCCTTATCTTGCCTGGGGATGGACTGCAGCATGTCTGTGCACGACCATCTTTACATTGCTGCCGGTCGACAAGGAAAGCGATATAAGTCTGGTGTAAGTACACTGAAGCTAGGTTGACATGCGTTCTCATCGTATGGTGTAGATCAACGGGAGCTGCACTGGGACTTGCGGGCGGATTACTGCTTTTGCGACATTTGCGTTCGAACCAACGTGTGGACAGCAAAACCGCGTGGATCCTACAAGCCCAGCTGGCCATGACGCTTGCTTCTCTTTTCCTGGTCCGCTCTACATCAGCGAGTCTGGCAAGGCGCGACGGCCTGCCTTTCTTGAACCAAACTTTGAGCTGGGGTATCTGCAGTAAGTAAGAAAGGATGCAGAGAAATTAAGGCTGATGATCTGCGGCAGCGGTGTCGACCTTTTTCCCATTCGTATACCATGGTCCGGCCGACAGCGACTATCTCGCCCGGCTCTTCTCCATCATCCTCGCCTTTGCACCTCTCATGACACTGCTCAGTATCTCATATGAAATGCTCTTCTATGTGTCGCTGAGCATCACCGGTCTGCTTTGGCTCGAGATGGAACGCGCTCACTACAGCCCCAAAAAGCTTAAGGAGCGGGCCCTTTTGGTACAGGATGCACGCGCCTCGCTCCTGTTTCTGTTCTTCATCTGTGTTGCCTTCTTCGGTACGGGAAATGTGGCTTCGCTAAGCAGCTTCTCGCTAGAGAGTGTGTACCGCTTCGTGACCGTGTTCGACCCGTTCATGATGAGTGCGTTGTTGATTGTCAAGATCCTAGTCCCCTTTTTCGTCGTATCAGCCATCCTTGGCGTCTTGAGCAGCGCACTAGAGCTACACCCGTTCAGCCTGTTTTCTGTGGTGCTGACTATCACCGACATCCAGACCATCCATTTCTTTTTCTTCGTGACCGACTATGGCAGCTGGCTGGAGATTGGCACGAGTATCTCACATTTCTGTATTGCGGAGCTGTTCATTATCTTTAATATTATTCTGTTCTTCCTGTCGCGCGTGCTGGTGGGCCACTTGACACTCGTGCGCAACAGGTCAATAAAAACATTATAGACGACTGATGCATACCATTACTGTACTCTTGACCCATGCACGAAGGTACCAAAATCTTAGAGAGAAGTCTATACATTATGTCATACATAGCGCTGTCAAAATGGGGTGGTCAGTACTAAAATTCAGCCATGGACACTGTTTAAATTACTGTGTGGTGGCGAGACACCTACTGCCTGCTTCTATATGTTATCCGAAGATACGTACAGTATGTATGAAGCAGTGGTTCACGGAAGGAGACGGGTGGTCATGACAGCCAGACATCTTACATTGTCGAAATAAGTTATCTATCTCGGGAGTGAGTGATAAGAAAGTGGGTTTAAATGGCTTCGTTTTTCTTTGCCAGCTGTGTACACTTCTCCCTTTTACAAAGCATCCTTGGTCCAAGCTTGCTGATTCGCAACCTCAGTTTAAAAAAAGGTCAGTAGATTGATCCTCATATTTCGGCCTTTATGTTTACTTCCTCTGCAAGAGAACTTTCAACTCACAAGCCAGATAGCGACCAGCCACACCTGGCATAAAAATATAGCATAAGCGCACGCGGCGCAGATAACCCCCGAGACAGGGCGGTTAGGGCCGATAGGCCCGTACAGTTGAAAAACTTGTATGTTGATAGGACTATTTTGCCTACAATTGTCATTGACACTGAGTGCTATCAATCAGTAGTATATTTGGCTATGTGATATGCCTATATGTTTAGAATATATTATGAGCTCTGATCTCTTGTTTCAGTGCGTTTATTTGTTATACGTGTCCCCTAAACCTGTTCAAAGCAAAACTTATATCTTAGCTTATGGTATACGTATAGATCGCCTCTCCACCTTCTTTTCGGCCCTTATGTACAGTATGAATGAGAATGTCGACAGTTTGTGTAGAATGCGCAAGGAACGAATAATGTACATGCTATACCTGGCGCATATGTAGCTATTGTAATTATAAAAACATATACTTCTGGGGTATTTCGACGTATAGTTGTGTGCTACGTAGATGTACAAATGAAGCAAACTAACGTTATGCTCCAAGATTTATCGTGGTCCATGGTGGAATTATTCTGAACTAATGGCCTGGATAGTCCACTTCCTCGTCTTGCGTTTTCTTCATGCACTCATGCAGAGTGGGCAGCGCAGGGTTTATCGGCAGTGACACATTTCTTCTTGTCTATGCTTCACGAAGGTAGTACCAGCACAAGGAAGTTAAAGAATAGAGCACATTTACTGCCAAAAAAGTGTCTCGCTAAATTTTCCTTTCTATCATATTACGAGTATATCGTTGTACAAGTCGACAGATAGTTTGACCAATTGAGCACCGGACTGATACCTGGAACACTTCCACAATGGGGAGTTTGACTGACCAGTGACCTCGTTGAAATTAAGTATCAACCGTGTGACCTTTATTATGTAAAACTTTGAGTGTCTGTCAGGCAGTCTGCTCTGGCCCGAAATGGAACGCGTCCCTTTGACCCTTTGACTACAAAAGCAATTAGAAATGGTTTCTTTCGGCACAAAGCACATCTTCGTTTGCCTCAGTCTCGAGATCGACGCGTGAGGGTCTCCGATTTCTATCTTGCGGATGGAAGGTTTATTGCGCTGATAATGAATACGGGTTATCATGATTTAATGGTTTGATAATGGCTCGATGCAAGCAGCATGTCCATCTGGAATTGGAGGGCGTATGATTGACTGAGGAGCTGTTTGATCTGGTCTGATACACGAGCACTCTCCTGCATTATATTAGCGAAACTAGCCATTTTTCGTGTTCTTTACTATTACCTCTCGTAACCGGCGTTCTTCTTCAAGAGAGGCCTCGTCTGCATCACGGGATATAAGGTCCTTTGGCGAGTGGGGTTGCAGAGCCGTTGCATTCGCTTTTAGCCGCTTAAACAAGGCGTCGAGATCGTTACGAGCTTGCTGAAGGTCGGCTAATTTGGGTTCCTGTCGCATCGACTGATCTGAAGCATCCGCTACTGCTTGCATTATTGCCATCATGCTGCCCCATGCCTTGGCAAGTGTGTCTAATGCCTCATTTGCTTGACGATGTTGCTCATCCATAAAATAAATTTAAGTGCGTTTCAAACGTTTTCAACGCGGAGTGGAGAAAAGATTCAATCTGTTATCGGCTGTGCGTTTCTCCTCCCATTCATTTTTTTTGCATTGGCATCCAATTCTGTCGGAAGTTGTCGTCACCTGAGCCAGTCGATAAGCGTTGTTTCGCGCGATGGAAGCCTAGTCATATTTTCGTGGTCTATCACCTTTAGTAGGGGAATTCTTGTGATCCCATTGCATATCTGTTAATCTTCTGTTTAGAACCGCTGTCCGCACGATTCGAGTCACCCACGTCTTGTCAGTTTTTGCATGCATTACGAGGAGAGTGTCCCATTTGCTATGTTTTCCTTGCAGATAGATTACAACTATTTACATGTATTACGAGCATGTGTATTTTAATAACGATTACTTTGGAAAAAAGAATGGTTTCGTGCGTGTGCTTGATGCGTACACCAGCCTGATGACCATTTGTACGCGTAATTCTGCAATGAATAGCTAAATAAAACGGAACAAAAGCTTAAATGAAAGGCTTTGTTTTACTCTACATGGTAGGAAACTTCAAAAGAAATGATAAGGAGTTGTCTTTCTGCATATATGTACCCATCACAGTGATGGCCAAGTCCCACACCCTGTAATCGCATGTGCTGGTCAGTAAAAACGCAAGAGTAGAAGAGCTGCATTTACAGTGCTAGTCCGAACTTTATCATGAACGAATACTAATTTACAAGTGTACGCACTTATTTCATCGATATGACTTTTTTGCTGTACGTCGTCTCGTTTCAGCAACAGCTGGTCGGAGCCGCATCATGTTGAAGTAATAGTCTGTAATTCTCTTTATATGTTCATAGATGTTGGAGCTGATATGTACCAACATTCATTCTGAAAAAGTCCCCCAAGGGAAAGAGTGGCTTTATATTGATGAGAATGAAGTGCAACGCTGGATATACCCATCTCGTAAGTCACTACTTTTACAACTATAGCGTATTTCGTTAAAGTAGCGCTATTGACAAGATAAGGACTGCACTTGCCTGCTTACTCGCATGCTCTTATTCGACACCTGCTGGTCACGGGAGAAGGTACATGCATTAACCCGGATAACGGGATTATGACAAGATGTTTGTAGTAATAATTGGCAGCGCGAAAATTTCGCACTGACCAGAAGCAAGTTTCAAGTTGGATTGGAAGTCGAAAACTCTGTTAAGCTTCTTTTAAGCCTATCTACAGCCATAGCTCATATCAAGTGACAAATGAACCTGGGTGGACCATTTAAAA
>VAFG01000276.1:181650-207357 GCA_013461545.1 Syncephalastrum contaminatum | reverse complement strand
CTTTTTTTTTTTTTTTTTTTTTTTAGGACAAGAACGATGGGCTTTTTTCCAGACGCACTTCCTTTTTCAGAATCTTAACAATCTTTTGATCCTTCTTCTTTCCCTTCCCCTCCCCTTTCCTTTTTCTTCGCTTTTGGCCTGGCATGTATAAAAGCCCCTCGCCTGTGCCTAACTCGCCATATGACGGCACCAGCACAGGCCGTGGCCGGTATGACTCAAGGTACTCTAAGTGCTCATGACCTAATGACCTTGTTCCCCCCACTCACCTCATGAGCGATTCAGGGCGTTTCGTCTTATTATACGACAGCAGCCAGTGCGGTCACGCATGTGCGGCGTGGGCGAACGAGGTATGTCTTCCCAATGAAAAAGTAGGGTCGAGGTTGCTTAGGCGTATGAATGAATTCCGCCTATCGAGATTTCTCGGACCTGACCCAGGGGCGCGGGACACCTATCCTCAAATTCTCACCCTTAACTCAACTTGCTGCTTCCAATTTTTTAGTCGACAGACGCCCTATTGATCCACCTCCAATCGTACAACTTAAGCTTTCTGACTGCCCAGACGAAAACTCCATGATCAATAGGTGCGTATCCATACATTTACTCTCTACCTCTATCCTGTTTGGCTGTCTCTTCTATTTTTTCTTTTCTTTTCTTTTCTTTTCTTTTGTTTTTATTCTCTCTTTTAAATCCCAAAGCTTATTTTTAACCTCACCCTCCCCCCCACGCCTTCCTTCATTCTTATGATCGATAGCTTGCATTCGCTGTCACCCCACTTGTTTCTCGCTGCCATTCTAGTGCCCGCAGACGATCCAAATTCTCCCGAGGGCGCACTACCGCAAATCGACTTCCACAGCCGTATGACCATCGGTCGTACAGTTTCGTCGCTGTACCTATTACGTGACCTCGACGATGCTGAAGGCGCCTTCTTTGTGTTCTCCGATATATCCGTACGAGCAGATGGACTCTATCGCATGCGCATGTGTTTATTCGAAATTGAAGAGTATATGTCACCCTCTCCTGTTTTATCTCTTACTGACATGCACATAGTTCCAATGTCTGCTTTAGACTCTCCGTGACGACAGATACATTCACCGTTTACTCTGCAAAAAAGGTATAGCACTGAACGGGATTATAAAGCGCCAACAAGTTCGTCTCACCTGCATTTAAGTTTCCGGGCATGTATCGCTCTTGTCCCTTGACGAGACACTTTGCAGAGCAGGGTCTAAAAATAAGAATACGGAACGAATCAAAAGGCAGATCGGAACGACGACGAATATCAAGGCCCACTAGCAACAACGACGATAACGACAGCACTAGCGACGACGACCGGCTAAACGAGTCGCAAACAGTTTCAGCAGAAAGCAGCAGCGACCACAGCCCTACCGTCATATCCAATTGGAACTATCCAAACTTAAGTAACCACGAAACAGCACACTCTCAAGAGCGTTTACCTCTGCGGTTTAATATCAACGCTACGCAAGGCCATAGTACGAACGACAGAGACATGCGCAGTGGAAACCATACCGCTTTTGTTAATCATCACCACACAGGTAATTGCGCACTTGCAAAAAAGCTTAAACGCATCTCGTATAAACTCAAAAACCGATGGGTAACCCTATTCAGATGACGAGCTCCGTCGTGCACGGCGGCTTAGCCTGGCTGACCTACTCAATTATCCGACGTCATCGAACGAAGCGACGTTCACCATTACAGCAGCAGCAGCATCCAGCACCAATGCCAAATTGAAGGGAAAACAACAACTGACAGCCATGTCGATATCAGCCGTTTCATCAGCGGTCCCGACGACGGCGGCAGCGGCGGCAGCAGCAGCGGCGGCCATGAATGAGGACCACAAACAGTGGATACTACCACCGATAACGCAGCATCCTGGTATTGACGAAGACGAGGATTGTCAGATGATGGATTCAGATGCACCGTCGCATACCCTGCAGCCAGTAGCCATGGCAGCAGCGATGCAGCATGCCCTTGCTACGAGAGGCACATCGATTCACCACCACCGACAGCATCAGAGTCTATCTATGCAGGTAGTGGCTGCAGAGCGGGTACCACCATCGCCTCCTCCACCACCACCGCCTCCTGCATCCTCTTCCTCTATCGCGGTAGCAGCTGCAGCGGCCGTGGTCGAGTCAACCAACGCAACCTCGTTCGTGCCCGGAGAAGCCCGGCCTGATCGACCCGAGATAATTCTGCACGCCAAAAAGCCATCCAGTGAATCGCACGAGACCGTTGCACTCCCTTCGCTGCGCGAGCAACTGCGACATCTTGGAATCCCACCTGGAAATAACAACCACCACCACTAATCTTTGATATCCCCCACGCAACCTTAAAATTGTTTTATGCTTTTTCTTGTACATTTTCTGCCTTTAGTTTCTTGTCATACTCACACATGTACACACTCACACTCATCACGCACGCACACACACACACACACACACACACACACGCTCCTTTACTGTTCTCTCTCACTCACCCACGCACATATGCGCGCACACACACACGCAATTGATACGTAACTCAGAACGGACCAACTCTTTTCGTTATAGAATAAGAATATGCTCACGATGAGGGAAGAAAGAGAGGAGAACGAGCAATTTCTGCGACTTGAGTACTGTGTAACATTTGCTGCGAAACTGCAGAACGCACCTCTGTTTTTGGCGGTGGACCGAGCGTGCATGCGAGGGCAACCACTGCAACGGGAAATGTGTTTTAATGAGGCAACCTTCTTTTGACATTCTGTGCCCACTTTTTATTTATCGCAACGGTAAACATGTCTAAACGAGTCTATTGTATGTCATTCCATATGCCTTTGGACCTGCAGAATTAAAAAAATTTTCTGTCATTCGGCTGTGGAACGCTAGAAGAAAAACACAGAACAAAATTAGGGACGTTTAGACAATAATGGGAGTGGTCGTACGAGCAAGAAAACGCCCCGGCTTACTGGGTATATGCCCCTACTTGAGAAAGGAGCGAAGACAAAAAAAAAAGAGGCTTGATTGTATTAGGCAGTTGACTTGCCATGCAAGGAAAGTAAACTTGGTCTGGCTAAAAGTGCAAGGCGGGATTGAACCAATGATCAGGCGCCCGCCCGCCCACCAACCCGGAACCTGGGCCCCCTCCACCCTCAACCTCTGCATCTGTTTGGTTCAGCGCACCGTCTTTGTCCTTCCAGAAGTGGGCATCCATGCGGCCGCCGCCGCCGGGGGCAGGCGAGGATATCAGGATCGATCGAACACGCCTTATTTAGTTTCCAATTCCGCTGACTCTATGGGAAACAGAGTGCGGTCCCCGTTTTCGGGGGCGTGTCAACTTTAAACCCACAAAAGCTTGTATCACTGGGCAGAACATTCTCAACAATTCTTTTAGCACCTTTTTCCCCGAGACTGCATGCGCATCTGCCCCGCTCCCGCGCCTGCTCTCCGCTATCTAGGCTCTGAGAACGTTCTTTTTCTTTCTTCTCTTTTCTTTGTTTGCTCACTGTACAGATTTAGAGAAGTTTATGGCGTTTCAATGTGGATATGTATACGGGGAAAATGACATATGTAAAGCGTGTAACGCAGGTGGATAAGCTTGGAGGAAAGAATGAAAAAGATTGGCGTGGTCATTCATCTTCTGCGGGGAGTCTTCATACTAGACGAAGCTATCCTCATCGTCGCCCAGGTGCTTCTTCCTCCGCATGTTGCCGTCGGCGCCTACCAGTTTGAGCTTTCGTTTCTTGTCTTTGCGCATGGTCAGTGACCCTGAGCTCTGCGTCGACCGATCATCTTGACTTGACTCTTGATCACGGTCTTCCTTTTGGGCCAATGCCTATCATATTGGAAGGTGAATAAGTTTCCCTTATCATGCGCAGTCAGGCATTCACCTTTTGATATGTCGACGAGGATAATGAAAAAAGCCGATCCAACTCGGTAAACTTGATGCGTTTCTTTTCAGACCGGTTTGTCAGATAGCCGTCGAAACCGCGGATAATATTCCCGTTTTGCTGTGTATCTTCCAGATAAGAACCTTCAAAGAGGTAAATAGCGTTCTCCAAATTGATCTATAAACGACCCAATTCAGTTTCTGCATGAGTGACAACAATGAAGACATACGAGATTGGTGTCGACTTGCTTCTTCCGGCTCAGCAGAGCCTGCAGTTCTATCTTGGCTTCCTCGTATTTTTGCCGCGTGACCTGCGGTGGCTCGGACGGCGCTGTAGATGCTACTTGCGGATCGGCCGTGGTGGGTGTCTGTGAGGCTGATGCCGGTGTATTAGTCCCTCCTGTTGTAGATTGCTTTCCAACAATGTATATGAGTGTCAAGATTGGCAACGATGACAGTGTCACTTACTGTGATTTCTGTTGATTTTGCTTCGCTTCCTGCCATGACGAACAAAAGGTGGGAACCGGCTGAGTTTAAAGAGATGAAGTTTTCACACCCTACTATTCAACCGCCTCCTTTCTTTCACTCGTCAAATCATTCCTTTATATTGCGCTTTTTGCTTCATTGAATAATTGACATATATGTCACCTGGATATTATTGCAACAGAACCTATTTCTGAGAGAGTAATGCTGATCACTTACACTCTATTCGGATCGCTTTATTGCGTCTCGTTCTGTATGGTATAGACGCATAATAGATAATCGCTAAAGACAGTTATTGTCATAGGTACTAATATTTTTACATGGCTGATATATCCTTCTACATAGCACCCAGTCCAATCATTTGCGTATCCTTCTATCGTTTATATGAATGGCATTTATCTGAGGTGATAAAGCGTCCTGAGAAAATACAGCAAGAACCAAGCGACATTACGATGGTCATTTTTATGGTCTTTATAAACAACGATGGAAGCGTAAAAGTTTCTTAAGACCGTGTCAGAACCAATTTCTTTTACCTTTTAGACAGCTAGATCTATTGGTGAAGACCCAAAATTTGGACACATTTGCCCCGGACAGTGCTTCATACGGTATCTTTCTCGTTCCAAGTACAATGAAGATCTAACTTGTAAGAAGACGTCCTGCACATAGCTCGCATAGTGCCATATAGCCAACATGCAGTATATGCGTTTCTATAAAGATCGCCAAACGCGAATATGGTCGAGATAATATATTTGAGTTTCTTCAACTTGTTGTTTCTTACAAATGAGGTGCATCATAGTAGTCACTACCTATGGTGACTGTAGTCGCACGCCACTGGTGTATATATGTACCGGGTATGGATTGAGTATGGCCACGCATGATATAATACTTCACCAACTCCTTGATTCCAGATAAATGCATCATCATGCGGCAGGCGCAGTACCAAAGTGGCACTAGTACATGTACCCTTCGCCACTTCTTCGTGCTCGTACTAGGGCTGAGGCAAGCAAAACAACAATTAGCTGTGTCCCTGATCCTCAAACTCCGCATAAGCTACTATAAATGGCATTTTCTATTCATGACAGCACAATAGTTGAAGCATAGGCAATGAGCTGCCTTCATCAAATGAACGAGGCTACTCGCATGCAGGGTGCTCTCCACACTGCGCCTTAATGACTCGAGCAGTGTCACAAACATCAGAATGAGTACTATAGTAGAGTCGGTAACACAGATTCAAAGGGCTTCGCCCTGATTTGATGCTCCGGTCGAACGACTCTCTTCTTCAAGCCAGACTCTTGTTCGAATGGACGAAGCACCGCTCGTTGACAATCCACCGGAGAACAGCCCCATTCTCCCCGAGAACGGCGTCGAGACCCCAACCACACCAACACCAGAACACACAAAGACGGACGATGACCATAGCTCCTCAGCCATAGCCGAGTTTTACCGTGGCAAGTCTGTGCTGCTCACCGGAGCCACTGGCTTTGTGGGCAAAGCCGTGCTCTGGAAATTACTGGAGACATTGGGAGCCGATCTCGGCAAAGTGTATTTACTTGTCCGCAACGGCAGCAACAAGCGAAGCAAGATTGGTCGACCTCTCGATCGCGTAAAGAACGAGATCTTGCAAACCAAGGTATATTAAGTCGTTGAGATATGTATCTTGTCGCTTATGCATTTTGATAGCCGTTCCTTTCTTTGCGCAGCAAGATGGGCGCAGACGCCTTTGATACTATCGTGCAGGATAAACTGATTTCCTTGGCTGGCGACATCATATCACCGGACTTGTCGCTCTCAGAACAAGACCGATCGACTATCACCGAAAATGTGCAGATAGTCATCCACTGCGCTGCCTCGCTCGACTGTCATGAACGTCTCGACCTATCTCTTGAGGTACATCACATACATACAATACGATCTATCTTCGACTAATATTTTGATCAAGACAAATACCCTCGGTACACTACGCCTGATGGACCTGGCTGATGAATGCAAGAATATGAGTAAGTCAATTTACCTATGGCAGGGTTCAGGCTAACGTGTCTCTAGTGTCTTTTATACACATGTCTATCGCATATACCAATGAGGCTATCCCGGATGGATTCGTTCAGGAGCGCGTCTATCCTTTGGATCTAGGTGATCCTGAAGAGCTATTGACCGAAATAGTTGGACTTGAACTCCATGGTAAGTGTATACGGCCTGGCGAAGAGCCCCGAACTTATCATAACTAGATATACCGAGAATGACGAAACGTATCCTGGAGTCATACCCCAATACATATACATTCACCAAAGTCTTGACTGAGCACCTTATTCTTAAGCGCGTGGACTACAACCGGGTGGAAGAGGCACAAGGTGGGAAAGTGCAGTGGCCTATCTCCATCGTACGGGCAACTCAAGTAGCCGGTGCTGCAGTTGAACCGTTGCAGGGCTGGGTAAGTATATTTTCCACACGCACGCGTTGACAATCTGCTCTGACAGTGTGGATTAGGTGGATGGTATCACAGGTTTCAACAGCGCGGTCTATCTCTTTGGCCAAGGTATTCAGACTCTTCAACCGGACGTGGGAATGCTCCCTGCCGACCTTATACCGGTCGACTACCTCGCACGGATATTGATCGGCACAGCCGCTATCGCCAAACCGCCTGGCATCAAGTTTCTCTTGCCGTACAATGAAATCATCGACGAAAACGACAATGACCAAAGAAGGAGCGTCCAAGAAGCCCCGATACCCTGCTTTCCTGCCATCTACCAGGTTACGGCGGACAGTCTCCGCATGACAACTTGGAGCGAAATATACGATGCCATGCGCCATTACTGGACACGGGCTACTACTGTCGATTTCCCCACGAGCGACGATTACTTTGTGAAGAGCCAGGCCTTTCTCAAAGCTCGCATGTTTATGAAGAGTCACATCACGTCTGTCTCTGCTGCTGTCGCCCAGAAGATGGGTTCCACGAATGATCGTACGATTGAGCTGGCCTCAAACCTATGGCAGGAGAACCAGGGCTTTATCCGACGGCGGTACGACTTTGGCCACGCAAGTATCCAGCATTTGACGGACACACTCGAATCAGAATCCCATCTGAAGCTTTCGATTTTCCATGGACTGGTCTGGTACGACTATATGATTCATTACTGCTTTGGAATCCACAGTTTGCTCCTAGCCAATGGCAGAAGCGGATTGCGGAACATGGCATTGCCGAGCAACTGGGACTGTGCGCTCTTTTCGAGACAGCCAGAGGTCCGCGATTCGATTGTCGAACGCCAGATAGAGTCTGTCGTGTTTAGTGCTTCCGACATTGATAAGCGCACGAAGCGCATGTTGCAGCGTTTTATCGCCGCCTTGGAGAACCCTCACGTCACTTCGACGAACAACCACAACGAAGAGTGGATTGGCGACTTTGATGCAAGTTTGGACGACTGGTGCCACGATGACTCGCAAATCCTCAAGGATGGTAAAGCCGCGGCTCTCATTGGTCGCTGGGGAACCCAAATAGGAGAAAACGATGAGCCGATGAAGGTCACCGTGTTGAACGATAGGCGCGTGGCTGCGAGCGTGCGACAGGTATGTCAGAGGGAAAGAGGTATGGACAAGAGCTTAAATATTGGGTAGGTTATTGAAGTATCAGGCGTGCCAAAGGATACTGTGGTGGGTGAGGCACTCAAGATACTGCAACGCATGCGAGAGCGGACTCAATTCGCCTATGTCTGGTTTGCGGGCTCCTTCTTGGATACTCTGTTTAAGCGTCTCTTCTCAAGTGTTCGCTTGCGGATGGAGAACCTAGATCAAGTAAGCTCTCACTCTAAATCATATTTTTGACTCATCGAACATCTCTAGTTGAGAGAAAAGATTCAAGGCAAAAATGTTGTGTACGTGCCTGCCTCCAAAACAGTATTGGATCAGTTGCTTGTCTGGTACATGTGCCTACGCTACCGTCTTCCCATGCCTGCCATCGTGTGTGATGAAGGTGAGATAACGATCCGGTTTCTCTTCGTATACTCATTTTATTCTATATAGCACTTGCTCTGCTGGGCCCTCTTTCTGACATTATGCGCATAGCCGGCGCCTTCTTTGTACGACGCGACCAAGCCAGTCGATCGCCTTTGAGTACTGCCGTGACTGCAGCCTACATTGAGGCGCTTTTGCGCGAGCATGGTGCGCTCTCGATGCTTATTGAGCGAACCCGTTCACGAACAGGAAGACTGCAACCTTATTATGCCGACGGTCTGGTTGACATGGTCGTAGAGGCCTCACTTGAATCGCATCAGGACCAAAACAAAAAGGTCAAGGATACTCTGATTGTGCCTGTCAACGTGAGCTACGAAAAGGTCCCTGGTCTCTCTGTCCTGATCGATCAGGTCCTGGGCAAAAGCACAAGCACGACTACCCCAAAACCCGCCGAGACACCAGCAGTCGCCGAGGTACGTCAGTCCGCCCTGTCGCGATCTACGTCGCTCTTCCGTAGCGGGACGCGCGCACGACGCAACACCAACAAAGAGGAAGAAGGTGTGCTAAACGGCAAATATGGCCGTGTCTACGTTGGTTTCGGTGATGTCGTGGATATTCAACAATTGGCGGCAAAGTAAGCTTAGCACTCTGAGTTTTCATGTTGATTGACTTTCGTGTTAGTGATCCAAATGATTTGCCCAACCGCGTGTCACAAGCCGTCCAACGAAGCCAGCATGAAGCGGCCATAGTCACGCCTGTTGGTATCGTCGCAGCAGTTGTACTGTCTGGTCGAGAATCGAGCGGTATTTACATGGGTAAGTCGACCTGTCCTTGCAAGATATTGAACCTTACTGATATGTGAGATAGGTGACCTTCACGAGCGCTGCAGAATGCTTGCAGATGATATTACGTCGCGTGGCAGAGCTCTGGATTGGCAAGGTGCGTGTAACTGTATATTTCTGCTGGCGTTTTGCTAAAACGTTTCGTATAGATGAAGAGGACACATCGACTCTCGTGGCATATGCACTTGACTTACTTGAAGCCAAAAAGCATATTCTAATTGAAGGGCGTCGTATGAATGAGACTGCAAATGTGCGTGTCCTGGAACACGCTGACAATGTAATGGCACTTTCATACATGGCAAATCAGGTACGGACAAAAGTAATGCAGTTTCGTCGAGGATAGAAGCTGATGTGACACGCTACATATAGCTTGTCGAGGTGCTCCTGCCAGAATCTATTTTCGCTATCAGTTATTTGGCAGGCACAAGCGAAGAGATCACAAAAGACGAATTGTACAATAGCTTTACGTTCCTCATGCAACTTTTCTGCGAAGAGTTTGTATATCCATGGAATGCCGAAGAGGTATGTTTGATGAAACAATCTCGATTCGACTAAAGATCAACCATTTTTTAGAAATTTGCCGAGCTTTTGGATTGGGCTACCAAGGAGCATATTCTTGAAGCCAAAGACTCGGAGACGTTCCTCAGGATCGCAGCGCAGGACGCTCAGCCTGGGACGTACAACCATATCTGTGTGCTTGGCTCGCTGCTGTACCCCACTTTGGATGCTTATTGGATTTCATCTTGTTCGCTATCGGCGTTGCGTGACCTGCCATTCATGCCCCGGAAAGCCGTGCCAATTTTGGCACAATGGATCGCTGCCCATCTAATCAGCGGTCGACGAAGTATATATCGTGAAGTGCTCTCGACCGAAGCCAGCCAAAATGCTGTGGACAACTTTTTAAAGCGTGGTCTGATCCAAGCGGTCCATCCCAAGAGCAAACTTTCGCCTGACGCGCAAATTGTCTTGCTCGAGCTCGGTGTCACCACCAACGAGGATCTTGTCATGGTGAATGAACATGCCGAAGTCAACGTTGAGGTAAGGATGAAGATCAAGCTCTATTTTGCACAGGTTCTGACAGTTACCTCATGCAGGAACGTAAAGAAGGCTTGAAAAATATTTCATCTATGTGCCACATGATCGAAAAGCACCGCTTTGGCGACGGCGCACAGCAACAAAGTGATCTTCAGGTTTTCGACAAATGCCAGAACCAAATCCGATCTATTCTGCGAGCTGACGAGAGCTATGCTACACACCGTGGTCTGAAGTTGAGTCGCGAGGAAGACCAAATGATTCAACTTGTGTACGCTCTGAAAAATGCTGCAAGCGGCTCGGTGGCCTCCACAGAGCGGGGTCACGCTGCAAGGAATCCGAGACGCATCTCGGAAGCATATAACTTGAGAAAAGTGTAGTATAAGATAGCCAGAAAAAGATTTTACGTATACCACCTCCTAAGAAACATCCCCTCGAGATAACAAAACTGCACCGTATGTTTATTAACAATGGGGGCATCATACATTCTAGTCTTTGTGCTGAGAATAAGGTCTTATAAACATTATGCGCGTTAGATAGTAAGCGCCCTTCTTTAGATAAAGTATGGACATGCCCAGGATGGATGACTATGCCAAACAACTTGCCTTCATGACAACATGTAGTATCTTCCTCTGTCTGATAATACAGTGTAGGTATCTTTATGATTCAGAAGTTTAATCGATGATTTCTTTGGGTTAAGTCAGTGACCCGGTACCAACTGATGACTCCAAATTTTATGAATTTTTGCGTACCAGAAAATAACATCAATTAACATTATCAACACGCTGTATATGTTTATGTGTATGAATACGAGCGGAGCAGTATGCGCTGATATATATGTTAACTTAACCATGACCACGGTGATCCGTCCAGCGTGGCTGTATGCTACCGACGGCAGATTACATTATAATCTCCAGCAGCAGATCCTGCAACCTCTATCTGATATGTTTAAGTTTAGTGGGAAGGATATAAGGGTGTATGGTGTAGCAGAAGGAAAAGTAAGAACTACCTGCACCAGGGTCACATGAGCATGATAAAGACGAAACCAGATAACAACGACACATGAATAGCCCGCACTCTGATGACTCTGTGCGGATCATAATACGCGGCAGAAGATCAAGCGAAGCATTCACATACGGTGTCTGGATTAGGCTGGCAGGAGAAAGCAGTGAGCTTCGAAGTTTTACCCCAACCGATTATATTATTGACGGTTTTTGCTAGTCTTTTAACTGACGCAATAAAGCGATTGAAGACTCACAATGCCGGTCGGTCCACTGGAGTGTAAGAACATATTTTTTCTGATTGATTGCTTTTTTGAAGAACGACGCGTGTGCACGGACGCGCTTTTTATATTTCATCTTTTCCTTTTCTTTCATTCATTTGCTTGCTCGAATAGCAGCATTTTCATTGTTACTATGGGTCTCTTCAAATTCTCTCTCTTCGTCTCTCTAGTACACACCGTCTACAACACGGCATGTGCCACTGTGTTCGATCTGCCTCAGTCTGAACAAGAACAGCAAGACGCAGCTTGTTTCTCGCAACGGGAAACAATCTCTTCGCTAACAACCTGGCTTATCACCACCCCCTTCCACTTCCTCGCTGGATTGCTTTTGCCGCTGTCCTCTACAACTGGCCATTGGTCTTCTTTGAGCACGTGTCCTCGGCATGCCTTGGCGACCCACGATGGCGAAGACGGCTTTGTTGTGATCGGTTCCGACCGCGACGCTTTCAAGTCTGCGATCGGAAAAGCGCGGTCACCGCAGCTGCACCACGTGCACGGACCTCACTCTGTTCATTTGGCCAATGTCTCTCACGCGGACTGTGTTTACCTGCAAGACTACGCCACCATCGATCTCCCCTCGAATGTCAACCCGCCTGACGCCCATCCACCTCGTCTGACGCTTGACTTTACTGCTTACATCCAAAAACTGCTCCACCGGCCCCTCTATTTTCTCCATGACTGCTTTGTTCTGCCCGATACAGGCCCTTTTTCACAACTCTTCCACACCAAGGATTTATCCATTGCTGTTGCGCCTCAGACGCCTACTGCCCTTACAAGGGAATCTGGGTACAGAAAGCATGTGCGCGGCTTGTTTCTTCATCGCTTCTCCATCCCATGGATGCGCTCACCTGCCAATATATTGTGTGGTCTCTTTCCGGGCATGAAAAAATTATGCACCACCCCATCGCGCGATCAAAGGGAGATTTTTGATGTGAACGCATTTCTTCGCTCTTCAGCTGGCACTGATAATGTGGTAAGTCTACGTGAGTTTGATTTTCCTGAGGCGCTGCGCACATACATCTAATTGTTAATGCAGATCTCCAGTGAAAAGGAACATATACTTCATCAAGAGTCCTTGCAAATCTCTGATGTGAAGATGAACCCTCAAGCACTGATCCGCCTATCGAAGCCTCGCAAAAGGATCGCTGTTCCTTCAGCCGACAATGGTCGCTTCAAGCATCTTGCTCGTTCCTATTGAGCGGTGTACATTTTCCCCACTTTTTGCTGTACATTATAATCTCACTTTTTACCCTCTAGCCAGAATACACAAAATTCCCATATAGTATATCCACCATTTCTCCTCAAGATATTCGCTTGATGCCTTTGTTTGCTTCATTTGTTTACAGCATGAATACATTTCGTTACTCTTCATCTTTAGTCAGACGCCAATCGAAGGCGAGACGTATGTAGGTACGAATAAAATATGCTCCTTTGCAGATGTGCCAAACAAGAGGATGATGAATGTGGTGCAAGCAAATGATCCGGACAGTGGTTGCGTATGGCTCTCTTCCTCTCCCCTTTATAGAGAATTTTTGCTTTGGCATTCAACCCAGATTGTCAATACTCGTGTATCCTTATAGATGTCAGCTGGTCTTTATTCTAGCTCTTGTTCCTGAGCATCAGTCCACGTATATGCTTGTACTGCAATGACTGCCGCGACTTAATTCTGCAGACAATACTGCCTCATTTGAGGGTTGATATATAAAAAAAGGCAGTTGAATAAGGATATGTGTCTACGGGTTTTACCAGCAGCAGCAATTGAAGCTGCTGTGTCTGTTGTGGCTCTCCTATAAAGCCAAGCCGTGCGAAATTGTATTCACGCTTTATCGTACCTAATGCTTTCATTTATAAATATTCAGTCCTGAAATAATTTTACCATCGTAGTATTCATGAAACTGCGACAATCACTAAATGCAGTACATACTAGGCTCCTTTTTCTTTGCGGGCAAAAGTTACACGTTGCTGAAAAGTTGATAGGTCCGGACATCGTTGCCTACGCCACCAGCTGTGAGCACCTTCAAAATTCATACGCGCCTGCTTTTGACTTGACGGTACATCTTTCATTGCCGCAGCTTTTAACTATACACGGCATTTCCGTTTCAAAGGCCCTTTGTTATTGAAAAGCTTGTCTGAACTCGATAACAAAACCGCCATCCTAGTGACCTTTTGCAACACAAATATCTCGCAAAGCAGGCGGAAATTCTTTAACTGCCATGATATCAGCTTCGAACCCAAACTAAAAGCCGCATAGCCAGAGCGCAAACATATTGGAAGATGCACGAGCAAACGTGTTGCAGTGCTAAATACATAATGTTCTCGGTCCACATTAATCACAAGGGACCCTTGATGTTTTCGAGTCTACTTATTGTGTTATGTATGCATAGAAACAAATATATCCCCGTAATAGACTCCCAAAAGGTACATAGTATTCTGAAGTACTTGTGGATACTTGTTCAGCATGAGGAATCGTACTGCTTGCCTTTCGAAATACATTAGTAGGTACAGTAGCACGACAAATTATTGCATGGATATATGTGTTCTTCCAGTTTTTTTTTCGGTATGAATACAGCCGCCTACTTAAGCCTAATAGAACAGTAGCTCTCGCACAGTCATTATAGTACCAAGTAGCCTATTAAATACACACATCTTATCTCATACAGTAGAAGCACGAATGTGCGTAAGACGACGATTTTAGGCACGCGCCAATTTCTGATATGCGCAAGGACACCTTCCGGATTTGGAGCAGGCATTTGTGGGATAATTGTCAAACTCCGTTACATTGACTCGTTCCCTTTACCTTTCCTTCATCTTCTAATGTACTCGGGGAATATAGGACAGCAATCCTTCACCCCTCAACCACCTGCGGGTGGCCCAAAGTGTACGTTATCATGTATGGCTGGTAGCAAACTAACCCTTAACTGCAGTTATAAGGCTCAACTTCATCACGCCATCCGATCAGTCAAGGTTCGAAGATCTCTTTTCTCGGGCAGCTCAACCCAATGGGGGCAAGCACATTTCTGGTAATAGCTTCTTAGCCTACTCAGCGTATTCCAAATGACTTATAAACGTGATATAGCTATGGCTACACGAGACATCTTGACGCGCTCTCGACTGGACAATGACTCACTCGCCAAAATCTGGTAGGATGGTACAAACTATACAGGGAGTTATGCTCAACTGCTGGTACAGGGATTTGTCGTCATTAGCGAACGCACCTTTCTTGACGTTCCCCGAGTTTGCTATCGCAATGTACCTTACTTCAATGAAGTTGACGGGTAAACCAGTACCGAACAGTCTGCCTCCTGGTATACGAGACGAAGTCAGCCTGGCTATGGCCACAATGGCCTCGACCGATCCCTCCATGGCCCATCACCCGCCGTCTCAGCCTGCGCCCATGCCTCCTGCTCCTCCTCAGATGCCACTCATGACTGGCATGATGCCACAGCAGCAGCAACAACAGCATCTCCCGGGCCAGAATAACTTTGGCTCCTCGTCCTTTCAGAATTTGATGCACCCCTCGCACCTATCCACTCCGATGCAGGTACCTCAACCTACCGGTATTGCTACCCAACAAAAGGCGCGCCTCGACAACAATGACTTTGCGAGCAAGATGTTGCCCAATCAGTCGGGGGCGACTCATATGCTATCCACGATGGGTGGTTTACCCGGTACGAAGGGGTCATGGAAGATCAGTCCTGAAGAGAAAGAGCGATATCGTACCATCTTCCAGGCTTGGGAGCCCTCAGGCACAGGTTATCTCGCCGGTGACATCGCACGTCAAGTCTTGATCCAGTCTGGCTTACCCGAGAACGACCTCATGTTGATTTGGAACCTCGCCGACAGAGATAACCGAGGCAATCTCGATGCGGACGAATTTGCTATTGCCATGCATCTCATTTATCGACGCCTGAACGGTGCCGATCTGCCTACCACACTGCCTGTTGAACTCGCTGCGCCTTCTAACGTCCTGAAACGCTTTGTTCTCGGTCACCGGTCTGCACCCTCGCCTCCTCAGCAACCCTCGCCTACACCCCCGCCTCAAACCGCGACCCCACCTATTCATGAGGAGTATGACGGTGGCGGTGGCTACGTTTCGGATGCGCGACGACGTGGACCTGCTAACCGTTTTCTGACCCCCGATGCCATGCGACCTCGCAATATCAGTGATGATACAGTCTACGAAGTCGACAAGGAGCGCGAGGCTGAGCTCGACTATTTGCGTGCGCAGATTGCTGATACTAAAGCATTTTTGGACCGCATGCCATCGATTTCGTCCAACGCACGCAGTACCTCGTCGTCCTCATCTCGTTTTACAGTCGAGGAGCTCAAGGAAAAGACACGTAAGACACAAGAGGAACTGACCCGCGCGGCGCGTTCGAATCCTGCCAGCCAAAAATACTTCAACAATGCCGAAGAGCTTCTGGACCTCCTAGAGACTCAACACACCCTGCAGGACGAGATCAATTACTTGTGTAACCGTGACATTCCTGTGCTCGCTCGTCAACTGCGCAGTGCCACCGCCGAGTTGCGTGATGCCAAGGTCCGACATGCCCGCCGAAACGACGGTTCTACCGATTACATGAACTATGTTCAGCCTACTGGACCCGGCGGTACGGTCACGGAGAGCGATCGCGTGCGCGCGAAGGCCAAGGCCATGATGGCCGCCCGCCGGTCGGGAACGTCCAGCTCGCACGACGCGTCGCATGAGCTGCGCAAGGCCGAGGACGAAAAGGAGGCTTCTGACCGCTTTGCCGATGATTGTGAGCGCCAGATGGAGCAAGCACGTGATTCGCTTCGTGATCTTCGAGGCGATCTGCGCTACCTCGAATCGCTGGGCAGCTCCAAGGCCGTGCTCGACAAAAAGCGATTTGAGAAAGGCCAGGATCTATCCTACGAGATCCGTCGTTTCGTTGAGCAGCTAGAACGTGATGCTGCTCTGGATACGCCCCGCGAATCTGTCGCCTCGACTTCCTACCGCCATGCCTCGTCATCGGTTTCACCAGCACCATCGTCGCCTGCTCCTGCGACGCCACCTGTGGCTAATAAGCCCTCGCCTGCTGCATCACCCGCAAGACCCAGAACGGCGGATGAAATTAAAAAGGAGGCCGAGAGACGCGTGCAAGAACGTCTGGCCGCGCTGCAAGCCAAACGTGGTGGGACCCCGCGGTCACCTAGACCGGCCGCCGAGAAGAAGCCAAGCGAAGATGAGCTACTCGCACAAGGTAGGAAGTACATCCAGATGCAGAGGACGTGCTCATATATATAATTACATAGAACGCATGCGTCAAGCTGAGCAAAGTGCACAAGCCAGATTGCGCGAGAACGACGCCAGACGCAACGAGTTTGCCTCTCCGGCTGCGGCTGAATCTCCAGTTCAGTACGAACCTGTGGATGAGGCCGCGCGTGCTGAGACTGAGCGCGCCCATGAAGCAGAGCTGGAAGAACAGCGTCGACGTGAAGCAGAGGAAGAAGAGCGTGACCTGGAGGCCAGAAAGAAGGCTGTTTTGGAGAAGGAGGAGCGCGATATGCAAGCACGTCGTGAGGCAATTCAGAAGGCTCAAGAGGAAGAGGAAGAGAAGCAACGCCTGCGTAGTGGCGCACCACCAGCAGCACCATCCGCACCTGCTCCTGCTTCTGCACCGGCTGCTTCTAGCCCACCTCCACCGCCACCGCCACCGCCACCAGTTGCCGAGGCGGCACCTGTCGCGGAAGAAGAGACGAAGCCAGACACGAAGAGCGCGGCCGAGAATCGCATGAGCAGTAACAACCCCTTCGCCAAGCTGCAGAAAGAGGAGCCAACGAGCAATACAGCGGGTGACAAGGCAGACAAGCGCGTCAGCTACAATCCGTTCGCGGCTTTCTCTGCTTTCTCAGCAACCAAGGCCGGTGCTGACAGCGACGAGGAGTCGGACGACGAAGGCTGGGACGTTGTGCAGCATGACGACTCTGACAACGAGGACGAGTTCCCAGCTGCTGGCAGCGCCAAGAATTTGGCAGGTATGCTCTTTAACGCCATGAGCCAGCGCCAGCAAAACACGGGATCCTCGCCTCCTCCTGCTCCTCCGCCGCCCGCACTGGCTGCTTCCGCGGCGCCTGAGGCTCCCGCAGCCCCCCCACCCCCACCCGCACCAGCCGCTCCACCTGCCCCAGCCGCTCCCCCTGCCCCTGAGCCGGCCGTATCCTCTCCTCCACCCGCCAGTGATGCGCGTAGTGCTTTGCTCGGCCAAATCCAGATGGGCGCCCGCCTTAAGAAAACTACCACAAATGACCGCAGTGCACCTACAGTTGCTGGCGTAGTCCACGACGCCGACCCAGCCCCGTCCTCGACATCTGTGCCCACTCCTGCCGCACCATCACCACCGGCGACTGCTGCTTCGCCTGAGGTGGCTCCTCCTCAACCGCTCGCCGCCGCCATGGCTGCTGCCGCTTCACCTGCTCCTGCTGCACCTGCGCCCGCGTCTGCTGCTGCAGAGCCAGCCGCACATGATCTTAAGGAATATATGGCCTTGTGGGCCTACGACGGCGCAAACGACGAGGAGCTGTCCTTCGAAGCGGACGAGATCATCTTGGTCCACGACGACTCAGATGCAAGCGCAGATTGGTGGTATGGCACGAGCAAGGTCACCCAAAAGTCGGGCTACTTCCCCAAGTCGTACGTTCAAAAAGGCGACGAAGCACCCGCCCAGCTCGAACTTCCTGCCAAAGCATTGTATGACTATGATGCACCCGAAGGCGAAGATATCCTGTCGTTTGCAGCGGACGACGCGCTTACCATCTTGGACAAGGAGTCAGATGACTGGTGGATGGCCAAGCATATGGCGACTGGCAAGTCGGGTCTCGTCCCGGCCAACTATGTCCAAGAAGAGTAATGCTATTAAACACAAAAATCAAATACAATTACGTATCTTGACACTATTACCCATACATGGTTGAGCATCGATGATTACATATGTAACTGTTCTCAGAAGAAAAGGACTGACTTATTACTGTGTCGATATGAAAAGCTCGCTCACCAACGGTGCTCCCACCACCGGCACCACCATATACACGCACGCATGTATATCATACATATACAAAAGTAGTGTGCATACGACGATTTTTTAGAGCGCTGAATCCTTTTCAGATCAGCTGCTACTCTTCTCGTTTGTCTTTTCCTTCCTCCATCCGCAGAGCTTGCTGTGTCTGCCGTGTTCCAAAGACCTTTCAAGGTATCATGTTACCTATAGACATAAATTTCTGGTAAAGGCCACCGACAACACCATCTCTGCGATGTTCATTGTTTAAAAGTGCAACTAGTGTGGTATAATATGACGATATGATTCATTTTAAGTTATGCCTTTTACTCTTCCCAGATATGGCCACATCCCACTATCGTGGATTTCATGAGTTGGGTGAGTTTAATCTCGGAAATACCTAAAATTGACTAATAGAATCAGCATATATTATCCCAACGCTATTTACCGACTTGTATGCACGAATCGGCCTATTCAAAAAAGCAAAGGAAATGTACCAGGTAGGCCCGCCTCTTTTCACCTGATGTACGCGTGGTCAGCAAGTGTGCTCGGGCCTGTATATGTATATGAATCGCTCACTTTTGCTCTTGGCACAACATGTTTGATTCAGGTACATAAAATACTCTCAGGGAAACATGCACGATAAATTAGTATTACAATTTATTCATGTTTGCGTACACGCACAAAATCAATACGCTTGCCGAGCGAGCCATCATGTGGGTGGCTCTCGAAATGTTCAACATCGAGGTAGTGGGGGGTGACCTTGATGGTCGAGAAACCATAGGACGGATAGCGCAGTGCAGACCAGGGCCGAATCAAATGCGGGTCTTCTAAAAATACATCAGGGCCTTGAAAGTTACCAGCATTGCCTACGCCAAGTTGAAAGAAGGAAGGTGGATTGCGGTACGAGGTGGCGATCCGGGTATCATGCGCAATAGGAAACGTGCGCTCATAGTTGTGACGGTGACCACACAGATAGATATCGACGCGGTAGCGTAAAAACAAGGCTTCGAGGTGGTGCCGCATGACCTCGGCTTTCCAGCCACAGTCCTCGTCTTCTGGGTCGGCCGGGGTGCAATAGAGTGGGCGGTGGGCCATGACGACGATCCAGGGTCGCTTAGCCTGGCGGGCCGATTTCAGGTCAGCCTCGAGCCAGTGCAGGGCCGCGTCGATCTGCCCTGGCGAGCCATTCTCAAAAAAGACCTCGGATGAGATGGCGACCAAGTGCAGAGCCTTGTAGTCAAAAGAGTACATGGTCGGGTCCGGGAAGCCGGATTCCGCGTGCGGCAAAATGCTAAAGCGGTGCTTGTAGTGCGAAAAGTTGTAAGCGTGCTCGTGGTTACCCACGGCAGTCATGGTAGGCAGAGTGGCATAGATGTCCTGGACAAAATTCATGTACTCGTCGCCCTTGGTGCCGTTGAAGTCGGCCATGTCATAGGCCTGGTCACCCGCATACGCGATAAAGTCATACGAGTGCGACTGGGCGGCGCGCTGCAGATTGGCGAGCGATACCGCGTTGGCTGTGCCCTGATGCATATGTGAAACACAATAGCAAATAAAAGAAGCATGAGAAACCACAGTCTAAAAAAACACCTTTACCTACCATATCGGCGGTTGCGACGAACGAAAAAGCGTCTCCTGTCGAGGGCGTGTGGAAGCGGTAGATGGGGGACCACTCGAAACGGTGCGGGATCTGATAAGAAGCGACCTGATAATGGTACAACGTAGCGGGTTCGAGCCGGTCGGACGTGATACTGTGGAGGTACACTGTGTGATGTGCCTCGCCGCCGTCCTCAAAGGCACGGCCACGCTCGGTCTGGATGACTTGGGCCTGCTCCTCAAAGCCGGCACGCCAATAGCGAAATATGGCACCGTCCGTGTTGCCGCGCGTCGCAAACTGGACGCGGCACGCCACGCCGTCCGACACCCAAGCCAGATGGATCTGCTGCGGCTCGATCTCGCCGTATGTTCGGTTCCATACCCCGGCCACGTTGAATTTGTCTTGCGCCACACGCATGCCAGGGCCACCTAGGGGATGCAGCATCACGGTCGCGGAAGAGGAGCTGATAGGCATGCATAAGGATGTGTTGAAAAGTGCCAGAAGCAGGAGAAGTGTCCGTGTCATTGGCATCCTGCGTACTTTTTTTTTTAATCTATTATTTTTTCTGCAAAAATTGCTCATCTGTCACTTTTTTATACAGTTCGATTGTTTGTTTTTACGACCTCTCGTGGTGGCACTTTCGCGTTCCTCACTGGTTCACTGGTGAAAAGGCACATGTGTGTGTACTGTGGCGATTAGAAACTTTTTTTTTTTATGTGTGTATGTATATAAAACAACTACTGATGAAACAAATTATCGCAGGTCATCATCTCGGTCGCTACCGCCAATATCAATTTCTTCATCCTCATCGTCTTCTTGGATGGTGGTGAGCTCGTTGGATGCCCTAGGCAGGGGTGGCGTGGCGGTGGAGGGGACGGCAGTGGTGGTCGTAGTAGTAGTCGTGGGGCTGGTATGTGTGGAAGGGGATGGTGTTGTGGTGTGAGTGGCATTCGACGGCGGGGGCGGAGGCGGAGCATGTTCGACGACCCGGTTTGCATGTTCTTGCTCTTCCCGACGCGTTTTGTGTGCACTTGTTTGTTTGCGTTGCATCTTTTTCGTGGGGACTACCACCTTGAGAGGCGACGTCAGCGCACCACTCCAAGATGCAGACTTCTTGAGTGCCGACGGCGCAATCTTGCCACCAGTTTTGCCGCCCGCTGCCATGGGTCGACGTCTTACGCCAGCATGACGACGCAACAGATCCTGCCGCATACGCTGCTGGTGTTGCTGTTGCTGGTGCTGATGCTGCATCGAGCCAAACGTCTTGCGCGCGTTGTTCTCGACAATGGGGCTGCTCGCGCGGCGCAACAGCTCCTCGAGGTCGATTGAAGAACCGCTCTCCATGGCATCAATCGCGGCATCGCGCATCTTTTTCATGCGCCTGCGCACTTCTTCAACATCATTGTCCGTGTCGGTGTCACCACCGTCCGAGTCATCAAAATCAACGTCGTCGTCCACGTCGCTGTTGACCACATCCACGTCGCTGCCATCGTCGCTCGAGCGCATCTTGCCCTTGCCCTTGCCCTTCCCTTTGCCTTTGCCTTTGCCTTTGCCCTTGCCCGAGCTGCTCGGGTTGCTAAAGCGCCGTGAGTTGCCAATCACAGAGACCGATCGCTGATCGTCGTCCTCTTCAAAGTGACCGAGCAGGGGTGCCTTGAGCGTGTATTCAGCCATCTTGCGCGGATTGCTGGACAAGAGCTGGTGGAGCTGGGCTGTATTGGCCGTACGCGAGGGGGGCGAGGGGGGACGCGAGATGGGCGGGGGTACGTTAGCGTTTCCGCTGCGAAGAGCCGACAAGGCATAGGCGGCCAGGCGGCCGTCTTTGATGGGCCGTCGTGTGACAGGCACGCTGATGGGCAGCGGCGAAGGAAAGAAGCTGTCGATCGTGTCCGAGAGGAAGGGGCCGAGCCGGTGCTGGCTCGAGCACGTCACCGCCAGTTCTTGGGCACGCCTGAGAGGAATCCAAGTGCCAAAAAGCTCGCTGGTCTTCTTGGGCATGCGGATACGATCCATTTCAAAGCTGAGAATCATGCTCCGCTCGCTATCGGTGTCGATGCCGCCTGCTTTGAGGAGCATGGTGCCGTTGATGTAGCCCGAGTCGAGACGGCGCATGATGCGATACTCGTTCGGGTCATCGTCATGAGGCGGCACGACCACGACACACACGGCAATGTTGTCGACGACAGTTATATACATGGGTGGGTTCGTCGGCACGGTCGTGTGGACGACTTGCTGGTGGTGGCCGGTATTAACCGTGGGTTCATGCGTGGGCGTGCTCGAGGGCGTCGTGACAACGGCGGTCCCTGGAGACGCACCGTCTTTACGGATCAAAGCCTCCAGGGCAGGGAAGCGCGCGAGGGCCGACTTGAGGTCAGCCGCCAGACTCTGCTTGGATGTATCGGCGGGGGCGCTGGTGGGAGTTTGGGAGGACGAGGAGGAGGAGGAGGAGGAAGAAGAGGAAGAAGAGGAAGAAGAAGCCGCAGAGGAAGGGGCGTTGGTGACGATGGAAAGAGGCGAGGGCGTGTTGGGTTGTTTGGACATGGCCTGCATGTATGATGAGAGGGACTTGGCCAGATCCAACGTTGGTGAAAGATGGGCGAGACCGGGGATGGCGGCCGTCAACTGCTGCAGCGCGGCCAGGTTGAGATTGGATTTCAGCAAATCCTCGGTAGCAGCTGGGGTTGCGCTAGGACTTGACACTTCTTGTGTTGGCGAGGACTGCTGCTGCTGTTGTTGGAGGAGATCTGAGGGCACAGGCATGGCCGACATGACGAGCGAGTCAATGTTGGTCACCATGCCGGCAGCCTGTGCCGTTGGGGCACTCCTCTTTGCATCCTCGTCGTCTTCAAATTTGACAAACGCCTCCTCGTCGTCCTGCGTTGCCACTGGCGTAGGCAGCGCTTTTTCGGCTGCCGAAGTCGAGTTGCCTGCTTTTTCACCTATGATCGTTGAGAATCCTTGTTCATTGTCTCTGATAGACAACTTACCTTGGGTACCGCCTTCCTTGCTTTGCTCACCGTCGCCTTCCAGAGGATCGTCGCTGAGAAGCTTGTTTAGGCCAGGCGAGCTCTCGATCTCGAATTCCTCAACGAGTTCGCGCGCACGGCTCAATGGTACCCTAAAAAAATGGGATGAGTCATCGTATGGGTCATTGTTATTTTCCAACATACCAAGCACCACGGCATTCGAGCGGACCCTTGGTGAGTGTTACGACGACCCGGCCTTCCTCGAGTTCGGCCGACGTGTCAAACGAGCCCTTGCCCAAGACCGGTCGTGCAGCCTTGCGCAGATGGGTCGCATTCACATAACCCTCGTCAAGATAGAAATGCTGACTGTTCCTCCGATCGCGCTGATGCTCGGCCGCATGGCGAGTCCGCAGCGCCACGTGCTCGCTCGCGCCATCCGTAGATTGAATAAAGCGCAGCACTTTGGTGTCAAGCAGGTCGTCAGGTGATTCGAGCTGATAACACTCGAGCGGGCCAAACGTCTTTTTGGAGATCTTGAAGCGATGGCCTGGACTGGAGTACGTCTTTTCGGTAGGCTGCGATTTTTCCACCTTGGTCGTTGATTCGCCCTCTTTCATGACCACGTCGTTGTCTGCATCCATCGCTGCATCGTCTGTCGTTGGCTTGGGTCCGTCGTTCTCAGCCGCAGGTGACGGAGACTGGCACTTGTTTTCGTCGTTGGGTTCATCATCGTTGGGTTCAGCGTCGTCAAGCAAAAATGTGCCGGAGGTGGTGGATTCATCGGGCCAGGATTTGCGGCGCGGACGGAGAGGGATGTCGTCGTCTTCTGCTGAGGCTGTGGCTGCAGTAGGTGACTGCAGCGGGGTGGAGTCATCCGCAACGACGGTGGGCTGATGCTGTTGTGCAGCGCGGCTGCCGCGGGCAGTGCTGGCGAGCAGGGCCTTTTGCAGCAGCGAAGTTTCCCTGGATCCCATGAGAGCCGAGAAGCTCTTGCGCGAGGTGGTACGCGCCGAGGCGGGCGGATGAAGCCCGCTGCTCGATGAGGAGGAGGCGGCCGCATTGGAAGATGAAGGGTTGCCGTCACCGTTGAAGTAAGCCTCGAGCTCGGCGACAGAGACGGACTCCGGTGTGGCAATATTATACGGCAGATGATGCACGGCCGAGTCATCTGACATGAACGCGGTGTCGAAATCCTGATCAAAGTTGTTGTAATTCCACAGATCCTCGCCCATGTAGTTGCCATTGATGGAAAACGAGGGACGGCGAGCGGTGAGCCGCGGCGAGGCTTCTTGGTGGGATGCCTGGGCCGACACACTCCGGTTCATATCCGCAGCGGCGACCTGAGCGATGGAGGGTCTGCGCAGGGCGGTGGTGATGGACGAGCGCCGGCGATCGCGGTTCACGGCTGGGTGATTATGGTTGTTGTTGGCGGTGGATGCATCGAAATCGATCTCGGCCATGGTTTCGTCGCCCTTGAGCATTTCCTCGTGATAGTCCGAGTACTCTGCCTCCGAGTCCTCGTCGGATTGATCCATGAGCGTGGGGGGTGACACGGGAGGAACGCCCAAGACGGATTTGCTCGTCGATTCGGAGTCATTGTAGGTTTGGGCGTGAGAGGGTTTGGTGTATTTGGATGAGGGCGGTGAGTAGGACAAGCTCGAAGATGAGACTGAAGAAGAGGAGGAGGAGGCTGTGACGGGCGAGAGAGGAAGCGAGTGCGTCCCGTTTGCGGTCGTCGGTGGATGTGTATTATGATGGTGTTGCTGGCTGTGGTGATGGTGATGATGACGGACCCGTTTTGCGCCTCGACGCGAAGGCATGGATTCTGTTTCGTCATCTGCATCGTCTTCCACGGCTCCTTCCACTGAACGGTCTCTGCGTGATCTGCGGCGCAGAGAGCGGGTAGCGGGCGGTGAAGCGTGGCGACGCTGAGCCAGTTTCCGCTTCGCCGGAGTCCGTTGCTCCTGCTGTTGCTGCTCATCATCCGAGGTGGGCGGAGAAGTGTCAGAGAGCATGAGGACTTGGGGCTGGTCTTTGTGCGGATCACTCTGCTGCTTTCGCCTTGAAGAGGAGCGTGTGGTGAGTTGTGTGGCTGCGGCGGGAGGTGTGGTGGTTTGAGGTGCTTCAGGCGAGGGTTCAGTGGCAAGAGAGTAGTTGATTTTGCGTGAATGGTTCTCGTCAAAGTGCCTCGCCAGCAAGGGCGGCCGAGGCGGGTTGTGTTCAGCTGCTCGTTTGAAATGCTGCGAGATACGAGAAGAGACGGTGGCAAATGGAGTCGCACCCCTAAACCCCACATGTTAGGTCTTATTTCCCATTGTGTAGTATCAAAAGCTTACCCCAAGGTGGCATATTTATATTTGACGATAACGTTCGCAAGCTCTTTGGGTGAGCTTGGTTTGTTGCCTTGCTTTATCAAGGCCTTGAGGATGGCCGTGAAGACTTTATCCTTGGCATCGTCAGGGTGAATGGGCACGGGCAGAGTCTGGCGATGGTGATGGTTGTTATTATTATGTGGTTGCTGCGGATTGTTGTCTTTTTGTGAGGTTTCGGCCATGATGGGAAAAAGATAAAAAAGAGTGAGCGGGTAGACGCAGTCGTGCTTTAGCTATAAAGTCTCGTAGAATGCAGGTGTGTGTGTATGGAAAGGGGGTCGGGAGGGTATAAA
>VAFG01000276.1:123502-175836 GCA_013461545.1 Syncephalastrum contaminatum | reverse complement strand
TTTTTTTTTTTTTTTTTTTTTTTTTTCGGCGCGTGTTTCCGCCCGTACCTTTTTTTATACAACGAGCAGGAAAAATAAAAAAAAATAAAAGCAAGAAAAAAGCGACAAGAGAAATAGAAGAAAAGGGTTTTGGCCACCGAAAAGTCGGGAAAGACGAGACGTTCGTTCCGTATAATAAACACAAGCAATGGATGACCGACGAGACACGCAGGGGAGAAAAAGAAGCGTTTTGCACCCGAGTAAAAAAAGCAAGAAAGAGAGAAAGGGAAAGGCAGACAAAAGAATCGAAAAAATAATTTTTCCGTTTCGGACAAGGGTCGTCTGGATTCCATATCCTCTTTTCCCGCGCTCATAGAGCAATAAAGTCTTTTTAACTCCATCGTATTCAAAATACGCTTCTCATTCTCTCTTCCTCTCTCGGCTTAACCGGTTTTTACCGTAGAGGCATAATATGAACAGCGAGCGTGCCTAGGTGTTCTAGGAATGTGGAGGTGACACAGGTTTCCATGCTTTATCGTGCTCGTGTTTCCATCCAGTCAAATTAAAAGCTGTTTCACTTTTGTGCATTGTGGTTGTACTTAGCGTTTCGATGTCTTTATGTTTCTACTGGACACTCCCTCCCGCTTAGCATATTCACGTGTTGGAGATGACTGGCAGTAAAGCACGATGGCAAATGGGGGTGTCCAGGAACAGCTGCCAACGAAAAATTAGAAATCTGACTTTTCTAGAACAGCTACGTACAGCAATTTTGTGGACATGGGCTCGCTCTTTGGGTGCCTGGTGTAGGTGATGCATAAAGTACAGTCCCAGTACAATACATAGCGTGCGATTATCTCAGCCTATGGGTCATCTGACTAGTGAAGAGGCTACACAACTAGTCAGATCCTGCTTTAGCGTTTTATGTGCCGCACAGGCAAAACAGAAGGCAAGATCAGATACATAGTAGACTATCTTGAGCAAACGTACACGCAAATTTCTTTTATTTCTTGCAAGGAATAGAGTATGCTTCCATATATCTCTTCCACTTGTCGCCCGCAACAGATAGTTTACGTTGGCTATCGAAGAAAACCAAGAAAAAATAAAAAATAAAAAAAGGGCCGACGTGACGGTGGATAGGGAGCGGTTGCCATGGGTCGTGTGCCATACATCAGGTGTTCTAGTTTTGGTATATGCTAAGCAACATGTATGTATACAAGAATGACACCTTTTTCCGAAGCAAATCAGCATTAGTAATTAATACCTGCTGACCTTTGCAACAGACAACAGGAGGCAAAAGGACAGGCGAACGCGGATAAATGTCGATACCCAGAACACTGCATTACTTGCATTGAATGCGCTTATGAATCCCTCCAAATCCTTGTACGACTCTGAATGCGCCATCCCATTATAACCCCCCCCCCACAACCCCTTTGTCAGCATGTCCATTCTGGAGAGAGTCATTCCAATGAACTTGACTCGTCTTTGTCATGAGGCTTGCCAACGCTATTTTTGGGCTACCTGAAGATCGTGTTTGCAGAATAAATCTTAAAGACTTTCTGAGACTCGTTATGACTGAGAAGCGGAAGCGCTATTTACTCACGCCACTTTTTTTCTCCTTTGTAAGTTAAGGGAAGGAAAGAGCCAAAGCAGAAAGCGCACGACAGTACGACAGTATGCATGTGTATTACAACTGCATGGGTGAAACGCTTGAGAAATAGATAAATAGGGCTCCGAACTAAAGAAGATATATAATGATATGGATAAGTGAGAGACGGAGAGAGAGGATGGGTCCCAAGAAGCAAGGAGGTATGCCTATGCTTATGCTTCTGATCATATAAAATATTCACTATACATGAATGAATGGTTTTTTTGTCGGAGAAGTTCAATTTCGACAGACTTAACACACTTTATTCCAACATCCCATCGTTTCTTTTTCTCTTTTAGTTTTTCTCTATTCTGTTGACTGGACTAGTTATTGTCTTTTTATAACCTATTCAAAACTCATCCAGCGATTGCGACATTGACTTCTGATTGCACTCAGAGCTGCGAACGATGAAGTCTACGACGGCCCACCGTACACCTTCACAACATAACCACCACCTCCGCGATCGACAGAACACAAAGTCTCCCGCTCTCGATCTCAAGACGGTCAGAACAACGGGAGACCATGTCCCACGCACACGAGACCGCACTTTTGGCATCCAGGAAGCCCCTACTTATTATCCTACGGAAGACGACTTTCAGGACCCGTTGCAATACATCCAGAAGATAAGACCAGAGGCTGAACAATTTGGCATCGTCAAGATAGTGCCCCCCGCCAGTTATAAACCCGAGTTCTGCCTCAACACTGAAGTACGCAACACCAGAGATGTCTTGAAAACACTCATCTCTAAACCACTGCCATTCCTTCTTCACTCTAGGAATTCCGTTTTCGCACACGTCTCCAAAAGCTCAACAGTATGGAGGGTGAGACGAGAGCCAACGTGAATTATTTGGAGCAGCTCTATAAATTTCACCGCCTGCATGGCCAGCCTATCAACCGCATGCCTCAACTCGACAAGCGTCCCATCGACTTGTTCAAACTTAAAAAAGAAGTCGCTTCTAGAGGCGGTTACGATCTTGTGAGTTATTATCCTATATGCACTTTCACATGTGTCATGATTGGCGCATATCCAGTGTGGAAAAACTCACCAAGGAAAATTTTTTAGGTCACTCGCCAGAAAAAATGGGCAGAGATTGGCCGTGTCTTGGGCTATACGAGAAAACAGTGTACATCCATGTCGAACGCACTCAAGTCGGCCTACAACAAGGTCGTCCATCCCTACGAACAGTGGCTGGTCCAGCACAAGAAAAACGAGGAGCCTGTCATCCCCCGCCAGAGCAATAGCCCCGCTGTTGACGATAATGAATCCACTAATGGCGCCTGTGAAGCCTGCAACACGAGCGGCGACGAAGACCAGATGCTCCTCTGCGATAGCTGCGATCGCGCTTACCATCTACACTGTCTCGACCCACCCTTGGCTCAAGTGCCCGAATCAGACTGGTACTGTCTCAAATGCCTGACTGCTGCTGGCGGCGATTATGGCTTTGAAGATGGCGAAGAGTACTCGCTCCAAAGCTTCCAAAAGGCCTGCGATAAATTCAAAACCGAATGGTTCCGTGGCAAGACATCCTATCCTGTGACGGAAGAAGACTGCGAAGATGAATTCTGGCGTCTGGTTGACGACCCACACGAGACTTGTGAAGTTGAATACGGTGCCGATCTGCACAGCACGCAGCACGGAAGGTAAAAATTATACACGTTCTAGATTGATATGGCCGTTGCTAAGTAGAAGCATAGTGGCTTCGCCGGTATCGAGCGCAACGCAGATGGTTATTCATGTGACGATCCGTGGAACCTCAACATGATTCCTATCCTTCCCCAGTCGCTCTTTACGCACATCAAGACCGATATTTCCGGCATGATGGTACCGTGGCTCTATATCGGCATGTGCTTTTCCGCCTTTTGTTGGCATAACGAGGATCACTACACCTACTCGATCAACTACATGCATTGGGGTGAGACGAAAACGTGGTACGGCGTGCCTGGCGACGACACGAATGCGTTCGAGGACACGATGCGTGCGGCTGTGCCCGAACTCTTTGAGCAGCAGCCTGATCTCCTCTTCCAGCTGACCACCATGCTCAGCCCAGGCCGTCTGGTCAAGAACAATGTCCGCGTTTACGCTGTCGATCAGCGTCCGGGCCAGTTCGTCGTGACGTTCCCTAAAGCCTACCACTCAGGTTTTAACCACGGCTTTAACTTTTGTGAGGCCGTCAACTTTGCCCCAGCCGAGTGGGAGCACTTTGGTCTCGAATGTGCCCAGCGCTACAAGGAGTATCGGCGTCAGCCTTGCTTTTCGCATGATGAGCTGCTGGTGACGACGGCCCACGAAGACACCTCAGTCGAAACTGCTCTCTGGCTCAAGGATGCATTGTACAACATGCAGCAGCGCGAGTTGCAGGACCGCGCGCAGTTCCGCAAAAAGTACCCAGACATCCAAGAGGAGGTCAACACGAAGGAGGAGGTCAACACGGGCGAGGAGCGCAATGAAGCTCAGATGCAATGCGAGTATTGCAACTGCTACGTCTATTTATCCTACGTCCGCTGTCAATGCGCCGATCGCGTGTCGTGCCTCGATCATCATGATGAGGTAAGTAGAAAAGCTTAAAAAGAGCGAAACGCATGAAAAAGAAAAGTTGCACTGTTTCTCATTTTGGTAATAGCTATGTTCGTGTGACATGAGCCGCAAGACGCTGGGCGTACGACTCACCGAACAGCAAATGGACGATTTGGTGCGTGTAGTGATGAACCGCGCGTGCGCGCCGTCTGCTTGGGGAGAAAAGGTGCGCGAAGCCCTGGAGAGCAAACCGGGTGTCAACATGAAAATCCTACGCCAGTTTATGAACGAGGCCGAGCGGATATCAGCGCCGCTCCAAGAGGTGCAATGGCTCCGTGACTACATGGAGCAGGTCACCACCTGGACGGAAGAAGCCAACAAGTACTTGATCCGCAAGCACCGCCGTCGTGACAGCAAAGAGCATGAGTCCAAGGTGCTGAACGGTAGCCGTTTCCGACGCATTGGTCAACTGATTGATCAGGCCCAGCGCATGTCCTTTGATGCCCCCGAAGTGAAGCTGCTCCAAGAGACTTACCACGCGCTAACAGACTACCAGCAACGGCTGGCGAGCGCTCTTCAGGACGAGACCAACATGGACAAGTGCCGTGCGCTGTACGAGCGAGGTCTGGATCTCGGTGCGGACATGGAAGAAATGCAGATGCTTGAGACGCGTCTAAAACGCTATGACTGGGAAGGCGAGGCACCGCAGGCGGTGATGCCGGGGTCCAAGGCAACCTATGAGGAGGTGGTGCGCCTCGTTGAGGAGGCGCGCGCGCTCAATATTGACCCGCAAGATGATACGCTGCAGAGGCTGGTGCAGAAAGAGGCGCATGGTACACAATGGATGGCACGTGCACACCGTTTACTCGAGCAGCCCACGAGCGCGCAAGAGATCCAAAGCGTGGTGGCGGATGCAGTTGAGTGCCCCAAAATGGATGCCCTGTATGCCTCGGTAATAGCTCTCGCGACGCGAGTCAAAGACGTGACACGCGAGGTTGAGCGTCTGCGCGGTGTGACAACTGCCACTCCCATCGCCGACCGCCCAACCGACGCCGACTTGCAACGTGCTCTCAAGGCTGCCCAGGCCCTCTCCTTCCCCATGGCAGGCGTGGATGATCTGCGCGCCGAAGCGCAGGTCATGGACGCTTGGAGCCAAGAGGCACTCAAGCTTTTTGTCCCCGTGCGCAACAACCAGGCCAAGGCGCCCAGTTTTTACCTGAGCGAGGTCGAGGAGAATGTGGAGACCATTACGACCGCGGCGCTGACGCATGCGACTGACGTATACTGCGTGTGCCGGACCGCCGAATCGGGCTTCATGATCGAGTGCGACGTGTGTCACGAGTGGTTCCATGGTCCGTGCGTTAAGCTAGCGCGGCGCGATGCCAAGCTTCAATCCTCGTACACGTGCCCGATCTGCGACCCGCACAAGCCGATCCCACATCTCACTAAGCGTGCCAAACTCGAGGATATCCAGGCAGTCCTCCACGATGGTGCGCTGCGTCTGCGCATCATTCCCAAGACGTACCGACTGATCCACACCTTGGCTGAGCGCGCGGCGGCGTACCGCCAGCACGTCCAGGCGTTCTGCCGCTCCAAGACGCAACTCGGCATAGAGGACCTCCCTCAAATCAAGGCATATCTGACCGAGCTGGAAGGACTGGAGATCTTGCTTCAGGACGAGCGTGAGTTTTTGCGCAGCAAGCTCCAGGTGCTGACCGACACGCAGCCTCCTGCTGCGCTTCCACAACACCACGCAGAGAGCCACCACCAACATCATCACCACCATCATCACCATAGTAACGGTCATATCCACAGTGACCACCGCAACCACTCTCCCCAGCTAGCGCCACTACAATCAGAGCAACAACAACAGCAGCAGCAGCAGCAGCAGTATCTCTGCGTCTGTCGTCGACAAGTGCACCCAGACAATCCTACAATGCAAATGATTGGCTGTGATTACTGCCACCACTGGTTCCATATCGCATGTGTGAGCCTGACGTCGAGCGACGTGGACGCAATTGAGCAGTACATGTGCCCCTCGTGTGTCAAGGCAAGTCAACCTCAACCTCAACCTCCACAGCCACCACGTCCACAGATCATCAAACTGCGGGTCAAGCCGCCATCTCAGGATATGAAGCGAAAGCTACCGCTCGCGCCGAAACCGGAGGTGGATGACCCCAGCAAAAAGAAGCCAAGGTTTTACCCGTTCACCAGCGGCCATCATCAGGCCACTACCTCTTAGTTCCGTCACTCTTGTCATTTCTTGTCTTCCTCTCTCACTTTCTCGCCTGTCACATAGCATTGTCTTGCACATCCGCACACTAACACACATACACTACGTACGCTTACTATCTCCCCCTTTCTCTCTTTCCGTCCGTTAGTCATACAAACACACTTTCATAGTACCACCAACAAAACCAAAAATTTGAAGTTCTTTTTTCTGTTTCCGAACCATATGTGTAGGAATGTGGATATAACGCACCCGTAGAGTTAATGCAGAGCCGTATAGTTCTCGAGCAGTACAATGATTTCAATGCGTGTTTATCGTTGTATGAAAAGAGCGCATCTGGGAAAGTACTGTAGAAAGAGTCTTCACCAGGACACTTTGCCAAATATCAAAAAGTACTGAGTGCCTATCGCTTTCCACATTTACATGGTTCGTCGTGTCATGCGAGATTACCACTGATGTGATATCAAGTTTCGTGTTATTCTAGCGTGGTAGCATCGTACGTAGCAGATGGATATGATATATATATATGAAGACTATATATTACGCCGCCACGCTTTGCTGATTTCGTCCAACATGTCCCACATGCACTCTTCAGCCATGTACTCGTCGTATCTTTGGCTCATGGGCTTCCAATTTTCCTCTTGCGGCTCGTACTGGAACTGGGGCCCAAAGTTGCAGGTCACCATGCCACCCTTAAAGACGCTGACAGCCGGGAAGTAGCCTAGCGTTCCGTCATCCTTAAGCGGTGGGTCTTCGGTCCATTGCTGATGCCGTACACCATCAAACTCATCCTCCTCGACCCGGACACGCGGCAATTCCACGTCGGCGAGCTTCTTTTGCTTTTTGCGCTTCTTGTTATGTTTGGCAAGGACGTGCTCCGGCAGACGTCCGAAGTCCTCATAGTCGATCAGGTCTTCAAACATCTTGCCTTGGTATACGCCGTTTTTGTAGATGGCCATATAAGATCCGGGGATCCGGGCCGGTTCATATTCTTCTTCGGGCGAGGTCGGCTTGTAGTACGGATCAGCCAGCTGTTCCATTTCCTTACTCGTCCGGAAGTCCTTTTCCTCGAACCATAGATGCTCCTTGTAAGCGATGGGTATTCGTTTCCGGGCCGGGCTCTTGAATGCATCTGTTTTGGGCGGCAGGTGGATGAAAAGACCAATGACATCGCCGGTCTGGTAAGGTTCGGCGAACTTTTGTGGCCGTGAGCAGTATACTTTTTCGCCCGTCTTATCGCGGTATCCATAGCCATAGGCGTCATAGCCAACAGGCGCATTCAAGCAAGCTATGAGAAGAGGAATTTGATTAATGAAGTGATGTGTATAATATAATATAATATACCTTCTCGTCTTGCCCAGCCGATACGGACATGAGGCGCATGGCCATCACCGCCCATACCTTCCGCTTTCCGGATGGTGGCTTCCCAATACCAGCTGCCTTGCTTGACTCCTACGTTACCACGACACATACGGAAGCCTTTGTCAGTCGTTACGGTCAGACCATCCTGAGCCACCGAGATATAGGGACTCTTGTCTGCAATAGCGATCTGGCATCCCCGACCGTCGTTTTCTGCCTGCTGGTAAGCAACGAGCGAGAGGATTGATGGCTTGCAGGGGATGTACTTGAAACCAAAACGGTTGAAGGGATGATCGCTGTTTGTGGAATAACTCGAAAAGGTGTTGAGGAGGGGTAGGACGGGCGATTCAGCGCGTGGAGACGGGGAGGTGGAGACAGTTTCGCGCCAAACTTGAGAGGCGGTAGTAGGGATAGGGTGCGATGGCGCATGATGTGCACTTGCTGTATGAGTGGTAGAAGAATAGTCTTCCGAGCGTCGTTTTGGTTTTGCAGCAGCCGACGAAGGGAGTGCTTTGCTGGAGGTTTGTGAGCCACTGGGACGAACGTGCCACAGATCAGGATCCGCAAGGCAGAAATCTGAGGCAGCTGATCGTAACCGTTCGTCTCGCGCAATAAATGTGTCTTTGGATGAATACAAGCAGCTGCCGAGGGTAGCCCACCTAGGATAGAGTATAGTGAATTTCTATACATGCGTATGCGTGTAGTTATTTACCATGTTGGTGTGCGTGCACGTTCAGTGCAAATATTTCGCCAATGCTTGTCGACGTAGGGGATGATCTCTTTCTTATTAAAAAAGTATTGCTCAGGGTGCCATTGAGCCATAAGACCTGCGTTTTTGCTCTCGAAAAGCTCGCGATTCTCTGTCCCGATCCGATAGAGGATTTCCTCCAGGATCAGATTGGCGATCGTGGTTGAACAGATATCTTTCCAACCGGCTGTGGTGCGCTCAAACTTTTCAGTGCCATCCCCACAATGTTTGCAGTTAAAGTTGTAGTTGGTGGTAAACAGGAGCTGGGGTGGGTCTGCTACAGAGGTGCATTCGGCGTGGAACCAGTCTCTGCAGACTAAACAGCGTTCAAATTCGCGTCAACAAGCTTTCCGACACTGGTGATAATCTAATAGAACTGTACCTCTGCATTGCAGAACAATGTCGAGCAGGTTTCTGTCTTTAGCACAGTAGCAGTATTTGTGGTGGGAATTGATGGTATGAGTAGCATTCCATGTCATGCTAAACTAGTCAAGTTGGCTCCTGGGCCCAAAGCAAGAAACGCAAAAGGTAACTAAATTTGCAATTTAGGCAGACCCCGAAAGCAGGACAAGCACCGGGTCACGACATATGCCGTGCTCGCATTATAGCCTATAACTATTACCTACGGCGGGCATCTTCATACTACGTGCTATAAAATTGGTTTGTTAGGTTGAGCTGAGTTGCTTGTATTGCTACTTATGTGTATACAATGTACGAAGAAACGAGTTCCATGACCTAGGGCACCGACAGTAATTCAACTTCTCACTGAAGCAAATTTATCTAGCTCAGCCAGGTTTGTGGTCTAATAAAGGCCACATGCAGCAGCTCATGTATCGAATGAAATACTGTGCATTATTTATTCGGTGTATATACAGCGGGATATGGATCAGACAAGAGGACGTCTATGCTACTATGTACGAGTATACTACGATCCACCCTAGCAATAGCTAAGTAGCGGTGGTTTGCTGATTGCATTCATTCAAGGCGTCTGTGAACTATCTCACATGTGCTGAGTGGGGATGTGGGCACTCGGTGAATTGAACAGAATTAATGAATATCTATGTATATTTGATTGATACCTGCACTCTTCGCACGATGGTTCTGTCCAATAACAATGCATCTACTTCCAAGTATGGGGCTTCCGCCATCCAATTCTTTGGCCAGATCTAATAAACGGCAGGCATTAAAATTTTTGACTCATCATAGTCTTTCCTTCCACACACTCACTGCCCCTCCATACTCAATACGAAAACCTTTTAGTGTATCCAGCTATAGACTAGTAGATGTCAGCGATGGTCATATGAGAGAAACATTACAGCACTAGGTGAAAAAAAAAAGTTTAATTCCGTTATTAGCTTATCAGGCAATGATCAGATCATCATTGTGTCATGCCTATTGATAAGACAAGGAAAAGATGTGCCTGTTTACCGTTTGTGTGTGTGTTTATAGGAAAAGCTATCCGGGAGATGCAGGGCAAAGAGAAGCACAATGACCTCATGGGTCACATCTCATTCGTCACCCGTCGGGCGGTGCCTGAATAATCGGTGAATATTCGCAATAGCCTTTTTCTTATTTGGACCCAAATCATTCCCCTCATTATCGACACTTCTTCCGCTTTTACCCATGTTCCTTCAACCGATTGTAGCCTCCTCCACTGCCACATCCACTCGCCTTCTTGCCGCCAAGTCAGCCACCACTTTGACATGTCGCCGCTGTGCATCGGTCCTGGCATCCGTACCACCCCAACCGAGTCATACCCAGCAGCAGCAGCAGCAACAGCAACAGCAACAGAACACTTCTTCTGAGCCAATCGTCACCTCGGCCTCGGTTCCCTTGACAACGCCATCGAACAATGCGTTCCATCCGGACTATATACCCCAGAATGTCAAGGCACGGCTGACGCTGAACGAGATCCAGCAGGTGCTTGACAATTCTCGGCACTTGCTCAACCACCTCCAGAATGAATACCTCGAGCATCATATCTTGCAAGACACAGTGGCTGATTTGGCCAAGGAGCAGCAGGCTCTCCTCAAGGCTCTCCATCGTCAGCAGAAACAACTGCAACAGCAGCAACATGTCTCGTCATCACGGCCAACCGACCCGAAGGACGACAAGGACAGGTCCTAAATTTAGATCAGTTGGCATATCACATTAATGTATACGCATCACACCCGCACATACACACACACGTTAACTTACGCAACTGCACGACCCTCATTCAGCTGCACTTTCATTCTCTCACTTTCTCGCTGACCTTTTTTTCCGCATATTACACACGGGACACATTTAGCATGTCCCGGTTCTAAATTATCATTAGTATCACTTTATAGATGATGGCCTCCTTCCATCTCTCATTTTTGTTCAATCGTATCATGTTGTACGGCAATAAACAACATCCTCCATTGCATGCTCCTTCCCCTCCCTAAAAATTTACAAAGACAAGCTCGTGCTTACTTTTTTCGTTCGTTTGGTAGGTTATGTATACACTCAATCTTATTTGTGAAGTTACAAAGCATCTGTTGAAACTCCACCATCCACAGATATGCGGTTTCAAGATCATTTATGTATGGGAAGTAAATAAAGATTGCTACGACAGGAACCGGAAAAACGAATACCGCCATAAAACTTGTTATTTTTTCGATCCCCGTAGCATAACGAACAAATGATAGGCCGTTCATCAATAAAAAATTATGTATTACAGCATGAACATGGACATGAGCAGGGAATATAGGATACATGTATATACAGAGGCGAGATGATATGGTGACTAGATTAAAGGCGGGTCAACAAGCCCAGAGCATCTTCCATATCATTTTTGGTCTTTTCATATTCTCGTTGCTCGGCCTCGATCTTGGACCTGTCCACAGGCTAATTAAAACAACTTGTTAGATCACTGATCAAACGAGATCATTGTATAGTCTACCTTGATCTCTTGTTTCTTTGACTTCTTTTTGCCGAAATGAGGTGACAGGTCTGTCAAAAGATTATCGAGGTGGCTTGTCAGCTCCTCATTCTTCAACTTTGTCTTTTTCGTATGTCGCTGAGGCCGATTGACGTGCTTGGTGTTGGTTTCTTTGGTGATAGCAGACTTTTTGCTAGGCTTCGCTTTTGGCATGGTAAAAGGACAGTGAAAGAAAGAAAATAAAAAAAAGACAAATGCGCTATTTTGAAACTCAACGTGTGTTTTGGGAAAGCCGTGTTAAGCACAAGCAGCATATCAAAAGAACTGGTAACATCACCAAGATTCGATTAAACCGACATGGAAGAAGAAAAACCAACATATACCTTGACAATACATGGAGAAGTAGTGTAAAGATGTCCATGCGAAAGATACTGTGTATAACATCAAGGATAATCAGATCACATCGACTGTCATGCACTGGAGAGATAAGAAGCAGGATGACACAATGATTTTGATTGGTGGATGAGATAGTTTGCACATGCTTTTTCCAATCATTCGCTCTCTCTTTCTCTTTCCGTGTGTGATATCCAAAGTCCACTTTTCCACCTTTACCTACATTCTATTTCTTCTTCTCTGGTTCTTCTTGAACAAAATGAGACGCTCGACAACACCACTTGCGCACCTGTTTAGGCGTTGCTGCACTCACAATAAACGCACCTTTTCTGCCACACCCAGGCGATGGGACAATCCACTACCACGCGCCGCGTCATTAGACTCGGTGCAATCCGATTCACCGTACCATTTCTACCAGACCAAGGTCCTCGAGGAATACACGCGAAAGCCCATCAATGCCGGCACCTTGCGTCAATATATTTTCTTTGGACGACAAATGACCGACGATCGTTTAGTGAAATCGGCCAACTGGGTGCGCGACGAGCTCTTGGTCCGTCTTGCGCACCGCATTCGAGACTTTCAGCAGCTGCCGTTTTTCGTGGGTACCAACCCGCACATTGAGTTTATATATCGTCTTTATTGGGGCGCTTTTGAAAAGCTGCGCAAAAGCCCGGCGATTAAAGATTTGAACGACAACGACCACTTTTGCAAGGTCCTGCACGACCTCCTCGACGATGGCCAGCTTGTTGTGCCCCGTCTCGCTTTGGGCGTAACCGAGTGTGCGGCCCACTACAATGGCTCTCAGGAGCTCGATCGTTTCGTCAACCGCATGCTCCGCTCTCGTATCTCGCGCCGCGTCCTGGCCGAGCAGCACCTCGCCCTCACGGACGCCTATGAACAGGGCTGGGATATCATGGGGGAAGGCGATGGCTACGTCGGCATCATCTTCGTGCGCTGTTCTGCGTCAGACTTAATCCAACGTGCCACCGACCTCGTGAATCGCCATGCAAAAAGAGTTTACTTCCCGACCTACTGCAAAGATACCGATCCTACAGGGTGGCAACCCCCCGCTATCCAGGTCGCTATCCATCACGACGTCCAAGGCCGACAACAGACCGAGAAATTAGACGAAATTGTTTTTGCCTATGTAAGTGCATGGTTTAGACTTGCATGCCGCTTGCGTCATGCCACAGCATCGTTGACACATCTATAATAGGTACCTGAACACCTCGAGTATATCCTCTTTGAACTCCTCAGCAACGCAATACGCTTCACCATGGCCAGCCATTCGCCTAGCAGCTACCCACCCATTCAACTCTGCGTCAGCGCCAATGAAACAGACGTTTTCTTTCGAGTGTCCGACCAGGGTGGTGGTATACCCCAGGATCGCTATCCGCAATTGTGGTCCTATCAAGCCCGCGCTCCCAGCGGCGACTTTTTGAACTTCCAGCAGATCGACAAAATGCCATCCAACATCCAAGAAAGAGCCACCCAGGCCGCGGACCTCGGCCATGTTCGTCTCGGAATGGGCCTGCCCATGAGCCGAGTCTATGCAGAATACTGGGGCGGCGAACTTCAGGTCATGACTCTTGAGGGCTACGGTACGGATGCCTATGTGCGGATACCACGCCTCGGTACCAAGGCAGAGAATCTTGGGTTCGAGCAGCACGTGAACCATGGCATGGCCGAAGACTTGTCTCCTCACCGGTACCATCAATCCCTCATTCCACAACCCATCCCCGGGATGAAGTATCCTAGCAGCGGGGACGGCTGGAGCAAGAGTTGCATGGTCCGGAGTTGAACGCATGAAAAGACAAAGAGCCAGACTTAATACATAATAAATTGGACCATCCTGGCCTGGTGGTGTACATACATATCCATACAAAGCAGTGCATAGAGAGACACCTCAACCAATTTGGACAGAAACGTGCGCATTCTGGGTGGGGTGCTGCTACACTTAAGTCTACAGCTGACCGCATTCACCAGCTGACTTGAAATTTCAAACCACTCACGGGAATCATCACATCCCTTTTTTTCAACTCTTTCTTTTTTTTTTTTCGCTTACGCTATATATTCCGTGGCCCATTTTTCACTTTTCTTTCCTTTTTCTTCCTTTTCTGTTACTGTCAGCCACTCCCTTCACAACCCACATCATGGAAGACTACCATTTGCCAGGCGGATTCCACGTCAACCCAACCTACAAGGACACCAACTTGTGCAAAGACACTTTTCCGCTGGCCATAGTCTCATCTGTGCTGTTTCCGGGGCACACTGACACCTTGATCCAAAACAACAGACACACAAAAGAGGATACTTCAAACACCCTCCCCGGTGCATGGATCGACGATCAGAAGCAGGAAGAGGTGGACGACGAAACTGAGCCGCTGCTCGGCGCTTCGGAAGACCCTCAAGATATCGATGAGCTCAGACGTACGGTTGCGGCCCTACGTGAGCAAGCCGAGAAGCTTCAAGAGACCGACGTCTTGGTCAAAAAGAGTATCCAAATCGTAGCACGAAAACGGCTGCAGGCTCAGCATGACCGGCGGCGCCAGTCTGAATGGGACTGGTGTGGCGACGAAGAGGCCGATAGCAGTGACAGCAGTGACGACGATGAAGACGACCGTAACGACGATAGAATGGACGATTGGGAGTGGGTTTAACTTATACTTTTCCCTGTCTACTTTTTTTGTTCCTATGTAAATAACCTCGACGATATCATACAACAGCATCATTTTTCTTTGAAACTTTCCCACCTCCTCTTCCCCCACTTTCCTCTCTTGCCCTCTCTTTCTCCATAGCATTCGAATATACATACACTCTTGAATCTCCATTCTTGCTTGGTCCTTCTTTTGTCTTGACGGTGAAGCCGGCTTTTTTGCCTTAATTTTGTCCTCATATTGCCTGCAGCGCCCCAAAATGACGTTGTTCGTCAGGAGAACTAAAATGCATCTGTTTGTGTCACCTTATGCGGGCGGCACGAAACGCCAGTGGGGAAAAAAGAAAAAAAGCAAAGTTGCTCGTGTCACCTACTGCCACCCTATGTACGTCCATGCTTTCCTCCAGCTTTTCTCCCCTTGCGCCGCCTGCTTGGCAATTATCCTTAGCGATGGATGAAGGACTCTTTGGTGTGAGTATAATGGAAGGTAGCACGTGGGTATCCATTGTGTTTTCTGCTGGATATCGCAACGAGGGAGAGTTACGGCCAAACAAATAGCCTTTTGGGGAAAGAAGGCCGAAACAACAATACGGGTATTGGACATGGGTTACGCCGATCACTGAGAACTGACTTGAGTTTTGTTATGCTTACCCGGAATGCAGATACTCTAAACAGATACAGTGGCAGCGAGCTGTTGGCATTTATACTATTATTTGAACCCTTCACGTGTTTGATTGCTGCCGTCGATTATCGAGCGTCTGCATAAATTTTTTGGTCGACAAGACCGCAAATAATCTCCCTAGAGCATTCAACATTTCACGTGTCCACCTTGCGCAGCATTGAAAATTACGCTTGGGACTTAAAAAGTGCACGAGTGTGATATCAAAGAAGTCGGCCAGTCAGCAGACCCAACATCACCCCAAATTACAAAAGGTCGCCGATGAAACAAAGAAATAAAATAATATGCTCTGCGTATTGATTCTGAAAATCTAAAGGGTAAAAACATGGGCGGTGAAAGAAAGGGGTGCACATACATACGGCTAAACAATGGGAACAATATATAGGGACTGTGGATCTTTTGTCCATTTCCGGCCAACTTGCCGCCAATAATGATTTGGGCTGGCACTTATGCTATAATCAATAGCCGTGCTATTTAGCTTATGCTTTGGGCGCCACGCCGATCATGCAGCAGTCTGCATTTTCCCTGATCATCACTTTCTTCTCGGCACGTTCTTCTTTGTTTCCGATACCTTCCTTGTCTCTCACATGAACATGTATACGAATGCGCCCTGATTTTTCATGTCCGAGGATGCAAGGGCTTGGCTTCGGGACAAATTGCTACATATACCCTCAAAGCAGGGTCACTGTGTTATTATGGAGACATGTATGCGTACGTATGGAAGTTGACAGATGACAAGATGTGTATTGTCATGTTTTTGCAAGCATATGTCTGCTAAACATATGGTAGCTACTGGCTTGGCTCCGTACGTTCGTTTACATGTATTGCATCCGTGTGGACGTACCCATGTGGATGAACTGTCATCACTTAATATGGATTATCCAAAAGTACGCAATTGTATGTCATCTTCTTTTAATAGCCATATAGTTTATGGTATAAAAGTACGCAATGTCCTGCAAGCACTGGTACAGTGATATGTCTCCAGATTCAGACAATGTGATCTAGCTTGTCGTGATTGAAGTTAACGTTTGTACAATACATAGTATATATTCTAAAGCTATCAAATATGACACTGTAGCAAGCTGATTTGAGATATACGCTAAAAAAACACGACAGCTGCCATTTCTATATGTAGGCACTACATATTATAATCTTGATCCAGGATCCGGAACAAAGTCAGCGTACTAAATTTAATTTAAATCCTAAAATCACGGTTATCACTCTCTCTCCTTTAACTATTAAATCATGCTGTTCAGTTGGCAAGTACTTGTCAGGAGCAAGGAGTCAACGGTCATATTCCCTAGTAATCGTTGTAGGGATATCGTTTTGACAAACACTATACATACCTTTAAAAACTTCGCCAAATCTAGTACCTTGGCGCCTTTGATAACCTTCTTGGAACTTAATATGCTCTGCATTATATCTTTGAAGAAAGTGATACCGCTTACCTTAGACCACACCATAATTTCTGGTATTCAGTACGCCTTCAGCGCAGCCTCTTTTATTAGCAATGAATTATGCATGAGCATAGTACGTTGGATCTTTGTTTTTCAAATGCGTTTCTAGGCTTTGCATCTCGTAGGCAAGAACCTCATTGGTAATATTTATTATGAGACCGGAGATGCTAGCTTCACGCTCGCACTGTATCTTGTTTATAATGGACCTATTTCCAATGCTGACAATAAAATGGTACTCGGTAATGCCACACCGGTATTACAGGCCTGTCCCTTTAATACTGAAAATGCGATCGTTTTTGCTAAAAATTGGAGCAACGCCGAGGTATCATCTACCTATAGTCTTCCCGCGCGTTATGCAAGAATTCTGTCTATCGGAACACGATTCTTTTAGAAAGGTTGGAAGTTCTCGGGACCCTTCAACTACCAGTAAATTTGGTCGCCTCCTGTCATGCTCAGCTTGGTATTTTACTATAGCTTTTGGCGTGCATTAACGGAATTCACTTAGGTTATCCCTTCCAGAAAGGATCACGGTGTTCTCAGGGAATTTTTGGCAGCCTTAGTACTACCAGAAATTTACATCCGGGAGAAATCGACTAAGCGACAAGGACAAGCCGCGGACAGCCCGGTCAGAGAGCTTTCCAGGAAGAATAACGAATAAACCCGTAACAAATTACACCTTCGGTACACCATAAAAGAGGTAGAGGCTGGAGAAAATGTTTGTCACAACGGGTGATATTTCGTCGCTCAAGAACAAGTGCCTAACCAGGGCTGCATCTGCTGTATCTCCATTAATCTGTATATATGTATCAGTGTATAAATACTTATAATTTTGCTATAATACGCTCACCTGCTCTGTTTGTATTGAAAATATACAGGCGTATTACGTGCCTAGGACTTAACAATATGTTTAGAGCGTCTTTGATAATATACATGTAGAATGCACAAGTCGGAATTAGAAAGTGAAAGCGGCGCCCTGCTTGCGGAGTGGGCAGAAGTGTCCTGTGTTTTACATATGTGGTCGGACCCTTGTTGTCTTCTTTTATGGATCCGTACGATTACAACTTTGATTCACGGTCTATACCAGAGGAAGACCTCGGTGACGATGATTTGGCTCAGCTCGAGAAAGAGCTTATGCCGCAGCCGAACGATTACTATGGCGTCTTGAACGTCTCTCGCAATGTACGACCGATAATAACAATAGTATGTTGAACGCGTATACTCACCGCCTCTTCAAAGGTCACTCCTGAAGAGTTGAAAGAATCCTACAAGAAGCTCTGTCGATTCTTTCACCCAGACAAGGCAAGCGACCCTTCTTATATCTGCGTATATACTCATTTCCTTGTAGCATAACAATGCCGAGAATAAGAAGTTGGCCGAGGCTCGTTTCCAGGTCATTCAAAAGGCTTATGAAGGTAATGCGACCGATCGACGCCCATTGCAGCCGTTAACAGTCTACTTCAGTCTTGAGTGATCCCACTAAACGAGCGATCTACGATACTTATGGCGAAGACGGCCTTCAAGCCAAGTGGGAGGTCGGCACCAAATACAAGACGACCGACGAGGTACAAAGATTTAAAACCAATACAATTAGCATGATCTGACAGACTGGATAGCTCCAACAAGAATACGAGAAACAAGCCAAAATGGAACGAGAGAAGCAACTAGAAAACTTGGTGCACTCACGAGGCGAAGTGCAGCTCAGTTTGGATGCTTCTGGTGTGTTTGACCCGTACGAGCCGCCTGTCTTTGCCGGATTCGGTCAGCCTGCCCCTCCTCCCAAGAAGGGCCCTTTCCATGCCCTTACCAAACTGCAGACCCAGCAGCTGTTTATGCGTCATTCTTTTGAGGTAACGTAGGACCATGTGCGTCATTCTGGTATTCATTGCCCTATCTAGACCCAGGTGGGCCCTCAGACCCGTGCTATTTTGGGCGGATCCATGCTGTCGCGGGGCGGTGTTGGTGGTGGTAATATTATTGGTACTATTCGCCACACATTCTCTCCCAAGCTCTCTGGAGAGGTAATCGTATTCAAAATCGCTGTTCAATTCAATGGCTCAATTTGAGCTCTTCATAGGCTTCCACCACCTTGTTGCATCCTCGTGTCCTTGCGGCCAAGGTGTACTACAATCCGTCATCGGACAGGCAAGATCCTTATAGGGACGTGTGATTCACCACTAACGTATTACGCAGTTTTATCAACGCTGTAGCACAGACGCGAACCTTGTATGCACCTCCAGTGTTGACCATGACGGCCGGTCGTCGCCTGTACGCGTCTACCACCGGCTACGTCACGTATCGCACCGGCGAATGGTCTCTTCTGGGCTGGGGTGGCGATGTATCCCGCAAGATGGACAGGTCGTCTGCTGCGGTTGGAATTGCGACCAACAAGAAAGACACAAACTACAGCGTCGAGCTTCAGACCGGCATCGTGGCGTCGCACATTGCGGTCGAGTACACACGCAAGATGCCCCGCCAGATTCAGCTGCGCCTTTCGGGTGTGATTTCGACCGCAGGCGGCGTCACAGCCAGCGTCGGTGGTGATCAAAAGGTCACTGAGCATACGCGTGTCGGCATGTCCCTCGAGTGTGGCGTACCATCGGGTGTGCAGGTCAAGTTTAGGTGAGTTTAGGACACAGAGTTTTCGAAAGGGTACTGAAAAGCGCACACAGAGTGTCCCGATTGGGACAGAAGGTCGTGGTACCCATCACACTGTCTCCCGAGTTTGACCTTCGCCTCGTCTTCTTTGGTGCAGTTGTGCCCGTCTCGATTGCAGTAGCCTTGGATCAAGGCATCATGAAGCCCAGACGGCGGAGACAGGTCAAAGAGTAAGTCGGACAAAAGAAGTCAGGGCATGGCATTTTGGGTTTTTGTATTTATTCTTCCCGTTTAGGAAAATTCGGCAACTGCGCGAAGAGCACGCCGAGTACCTGGCGATGCGCAAACAAGAAGCCTTGGACGGTCAAAAACTCATGCAGGAGGTGGCTGGCCGGAAGCGGTCCCAAGAAGAAAGCAAACGCGACGGTAAGCAATATAACACAGATGCTGATGATAGGATCAGCAAGGAGCAGAAAATAAGAGAGAGGAAGAGAAAAAGGGAAATCAACAAAAATCAATAACATCATACTCATACACAAACACAAAAAAAAAATAACAGGTCTCGTGATCGTACGCGCGTGGTACGGCAACGTCGAAAAGCTGGGTGACGACTTGGATGAAGACACCGAGCTCCCAGAGGACGTAATTGACGTGACGGTTGTGATCCAAGCGTTGGTCAATGAATCGCGAGTGACGATCCCCAGCGGACATTCCAAGGTGAGTATAGCTCTTGCATGTGATGTTTGCGCAATAACTTATTTTTTCGCTTCTGAATATAGACCAACATCCTTGGTTTCTACGATCCATGTCTCGGCGAACGCAAGCAGCTCCGGATACACTATAGATTCCAGCACCGGCTGCATATTGTGACGGTAGAAGACAAGGCGGCGCTGATCTGCCCTATGCGATGTAAGTATATCATCTGAGAGTGGTGTTTATCATGCTCCATTGTCAGTCTCTATGATCCAAAATATCCAAAATATCTAATTGCGTACTCACGCATTATTTACTTTTCCGTTTTTAGCCCACCTTTGTTAGAAACCAACAAAAGAAAAAAAAAAGAAAAAGAAAAAAAATAACACACCCGTTACACAGGTTTTGTGATTCCCAAGACCAACATTTTTGTAAACGCTTTCCTTCTTTCTTTTTTTTTTTCCACTTGATGTCTTCTCCACCGAATCGAGGGTACTATACACCTGCGCTGCGTGGAGCGGCACCTCAACCACCACCGCAGCGGTACAGCGGCTCAGGCACACCCAACGTGCATTATGCTCCACGAGGGGCCGAGAGTAGTGGCAGCAGCGGTGGGAGCAGTACAGCCGTAGGCAGTCCTCCTCAGAGCAGCGGTAGTGGAAGAGCACGCGGCTACCAACAGCCGCAACCGCAACGATATTCGTACAGTAAGAAGCTGCCTCAAGCGCCTCCCGTGCATCATCATCAGCAGCAGCAACAGCCGTATCATCGCAGTGCTTCTGGTCAATCTCGGAGTCCGCCGCAACACCGCACGCCGCCGCAACAGCAGCAGCAGCAACAGCAACGACAAAGGCGGTCAGCAGGAGTCGAACCTGCTCAGCATAACGTACGCCAGCGACACGACCCAAGCTCACCACCTGCCCCTCCTCATCGCGGGGGCACACCTCCCACGCGTGCTTTCTACAACCGCGGCATCAGCACGGCGCTTCCCCCCCAGCGCCAACCTTCGACGGGGATGGGCGTCTCGCGATCGCGATCGCTGTCCCGCCCGGAGCGGTATCGCCCTCGCCCAGGCATGATAGCTCCCATGCGTGCGCCTCAACCCCCACCCCATCATCACCCACCCCAGCAAGGAGCAGGCTTGAGTCGGTCTGCGAGCGGCTATCCTGTGGCTATGCGACGACCGGAGCCCATGTCCAACCGTCTGCAGAACCAGCTCCAGCAGCAGAAACTCCAGCAGCAGGCCGACGCCGGTCTCAACGTGCCCAGCGGCCGAGCTCCCATGATTGCGTCTCGGCCACAGCCACCTGAGAAACGGGCGAGTCAAGAAGATGACGAAGTCAAGCCCGACGTGTTGACGAGCTGGTGGGCTTACACCGCCTACATTCTAACCTGCTGCATCCCAGACTGTTGTATCCGCGTGTGTCTGCGTAAACGCAATGTGCTTGTGCAGCAAGCCTGGAGAGAAAAGGTAAGATACATAAATCACTTGCACTAAAATAGTAGCATGTCTTGGCTGACCTATAAAATCATTAGATTGCTCTCGTTATCCTGATTCTTCTTCTCTGTGGTGCACTCGTGTAAGTCACTTGTTATTATTTTTATGCTTTCTTTGTCGCTCATCTATCGTGTTCTTTTTCCTGTCGCCTTATTGCAGCTACATCACATATGGCCTAAACCGAACACTGTGCCCGCAATCGCGTGCCAGCTACCCTTACTCTGTCCAGCTCAATGGTCGCCGCGTGCCCATTTATCGCGACGATGCGCGCGTCTTTGGCCAGGTCTACAAGATGGACGACCTCAAAAACTTCTTTTCTAGCAAAGGCCTGAATTTGACTAATGACTACCAAAACATGGATTTGAGTCCCATTTTCAACGGCGACACGAAAGGCGCGTGTAACCGTTACGGCTCTAATGCGGGACTGGGCCCATGTAAACTTGACAGCCCTTATGGTATGCATACATAGACGAAGTTTCTTTTCTTATCAACTGAATGTTTCTTTAGGTGGCTCGGTTACACCCACCGACGGCAACTGTCTTTCTTTTGCCGAGCTTCAGAAATCCTACCCTTCCTCAACCTCACTCGGCTTTGACTGGGAGGACTTTGATCCCCAATACAGAATCAACGCCGGCAACCTCGTCCTCATTGGCAACAGCGGTAATTTTTTGCTGATGAAGTTGGTTTTCTATGAAGTGATTCACTGATCGGAGTGGGCTCTAGTATTGAATTTTACGGACTATATCAGCAACACGAGCAAAACTTATGGCAACTACGTCGACTCGGTCATACGCAGCAATGTCGGCAAAGACGCGTCGTATGTCCTGTCCTACACCTCCGAAGGCGCCAATGCCCGCGACTGCCTTTTGGCGCGTTACGGCTCGGGTATCATGGAGAGCGATACTGCGGGTTGTATCGCCGGCCAGATTATCATGAACCTCATGCTCGCCGTCATTATTGCTATGATTGTCGTCCGGTACTCGATGGCCTTGACCTTTCAATGGTTCATCGCCGGCCGCCTCGTTAAGCCTGGTGGCCGTTCCAACTGGCTTGCCTGGCGTTCCATCAAGGGCGGTAACGAGGATCCTGCGAACCATATTCCGGGTCCTTACAACTATTATGGTGTGGCCGGCAATCACCGCAACGGGTCATCGGATTCGCTTGGAAATACCTCGTCGGATTCGTCGCGTAACTCGGTCGATCACCCACGTCAAGCATTGCGGTCCACCACCCCGCCCTCGGATATCGTCAGTACCGAGTTGTACACGATCATGCTCGTGACTTGTTATTCGGAGGGCAGAGATGGCCTCAAGACCACCATGGATAGCTTGGCCAAAACAACATACTCAAAGAAGCACAAGGTAGGTACATCTCGGACGAGGCTGAAATTGGGCTCATTGTATTGCAGTGTTTCTTTATCATTGCCGACGGTATGATTACAGGTGCGGGTGAAACTCAGAGTACGCCTGATATTGTCGTGAGCATGCTTGACCTGGACCCAGCCATGCGCGATCCGAAACCGTCCTCCTATGTGGCGATCGCTGACGGTGAGCGTCAACTCAACATGGCCAAAGTGGTACGTATACACCCCGAATCCCACGCACGCCTCATTCATTCTGTGATATAGTATGCTGGTCACTACGAAGGCGTCCCGTGTATCGCCATTATCAAGGTCGGCACCGAGGAAGAGCATAACAAGTCGAAAGCCGGTAACCGTGGCAAGCGTGATTCGCAGGTAAGAAATGATACACTGCTGATAAACTGTAGGATACTCACCAGCCGATCGGTTCCTCTTAGCTTGTCTTGATGCAATTTTTCCAACGTGTCTTATTCAACGACCGTCTCTCTGAGCTGGACTATGAAATCTTCTGGAAGATGACTTGGCTCATGAAGGGTGTGACACCCGACAAGTTTGAGCTTGTGCTTATGGTCGACGCCGATACCAAGGTCCTGCCCGATGCACTGACCTATATGGTAGCTGCCATGGCCAATGATATCACCATTATGGGCTTGTGCGGCGAAACACGTATCGCCAACAAACGCGCCTCCTGTAAGCCCTCCATACATTCTCATCAAGCCGGATACTGATTCGTTTGTTTTAGGGGTCACCGCGATTCAGGTGTTCGAGTACTACATCTCGCATAACTATGCCAAGGCGTTCGAGTCCCTGTTTGGCATTGTGACCTGTCTGCCGGGTTGCTTTAGCATGTACCGCATCAAGGCCCCCAAGAACGGCGCCTGGGTCCCCATCCTCGCAAACCCAGACATCATTCTCGAGTACAACCAGAACATTGTGACGACTCTCCACGCCAAGAACCTCTTGCTTCTTGGTGAGGATCGTTTCCTGTCCACCCTCATGCTCCGCACCTTCCCACGGCGTCAAATGATGTATGTTCCGCAGGCACGCTGCAAGACCGTCGTGCCCGACGAATTCAAGGTCCTTCTGTCACAGCGCCGTCGCTGGATCAACTCAACCGTGCACAACCTGATGGAACTCGTCCTGGTGTCGGATCTGTGTGGTATTGCCTGCCTCTCGATGCAGTTTTCTGTATTTGTCGATCTCGTCGGCACGCTCGTACTCCCTGCCGCCATCTGCTTGACTATCTACTTGATCGTCAGCACAGCCATCTCGAGCAACCCGCAGTGGCAGTCTCTCGCGCTCTTGGTGGCTATCCTCGGTTTGCCTGGCGTACTGATTGCCATCACGTCCTTCAAGGTTGTCTATATCATGTGGATGATTGTCTACATTATTGCCTTGCCCATCTGGAATTTTATTCTACCCGTCTATTCTTACTGGCACTTTGACGACTTCTCATGGGGCGCGACGCGTGTTGTCGTCGGCGAGAAGAAGGACAAGGGTCATGAGGACGGCGAAGGCAAGTTTGACTCTTCGAGGCTTGTGATGAAGAAGTGGGAGGACTGGGAGGCCGAGCGCACAGGTATGCCAAAACATGCAGGTGCGCGAAAGCTTGCGCTGAGGACACCAATGGACCCAGCCCCACCGCTTCCTCCTTCAGCGACCCCGTCTGTGTATGGAGTCGAGAAACCAGTAATCGCACCCCCTCCTCCGGCTTCTTCGGCGCCCGCACCTTTTGGTGCCATGTTCAATAACCGACGTATGTTTACCCCGTCACCACCTTCTACGGTGGCGATGCGTTCGACCAATAGTACCTCCCATTAGCGTATTATACATTATCTACTGGTTTCTTTTGTACATTAGAACACTCTCCCTTTTTTATTTCAATATACCACAATTCCTTATTCTGGTCTTTCGTTTGACCCGTCATGCAAAGCGTGATATGTACTTTAACTCCAGCTTCATGCGGTGTATATTATGTATAGTGTAATATCACGTCGAATAGCTCCTAGTACGTACATACGCGTACAAACGCAGCTGGAAAAATATCTGCGACAGTACTCTTCTGTCAGACAAGTGGTGTAAGCGGAGTGTAAAGAATGAACAAGATGCAAAATAATCTTGTCTGCTGAAAAAGCGAGGGTACCCTTATCTAATATTATTATAAGTTCTTTTTCTAGTCTAGGGAACTGGAGATTGAATTTGTACCGCACAGTACTCACTGTTGAGCATTATCTGTAATACGTAATGTGTATGTATCGCAATATCACTCTTCAGGTCAGCTGTCTTTACACTTTTGCTGTATACTCGGTTTTGTACATTGTTCGAAATAAGTAGCGTGACATGAGCCCATCAGCAACAAGTGTACATATCAATTAAGATTTTGCCTTCCAGAGACTTTCGGTCGTCCATGTCCTTAAAGGCAACTGTCGATTCCGCGATATTGACCTATTCAAAGGGACGGTGACACTATTCCTCACAACTGAGTCCCGCTATTCCCGAGTATTTTGCCTACTGTGCCGATTTATTGATACGATTTCTTCTTGCTCTCATATGACCTCTGCCTATTATGTAATGTGGTAAGTATGCTTTCGTTAGTACTCGACGAGAACGATCATCTCTTCTTTTCTCGGCTGTTGCCCGTTTCACCTCCGTCATCGTCATAAGTACTACTTTTACTCACATTAAAGATAAAACAGCTTCAGAAAGTTCTAGAATCAACATACGATATGGCTTAATAGGGTAATGAACAAGTGGGCTAGTTGGACATGGTCTTGGAGATGGCGTGTAAATGCATTTGCATTTTCATACTCCGTGTTTATGGATAAAGGAAGAAAGGGGAAAAGTGTAGTATAGCTATTGTTATTACTTCTATAATATAAGGGAATAAGCAGGCAGGAATGAAGGGCGCTGCTCGACGCAAAGTCTCGTATGTGGTCGATGCTTGCGAAACACAGCATGCACACCGACTTGGCGTCAACTCCTTGGCCATTGACCCAAACAATGCCGTCCTTTATTCCGCAGGCAGGGACGGTGTCGTTGCCGGCTGGGATCTCCATATTCAACCGGATTCGAACGAAACTAGCAAGGTACCTCTTTCCAATCGATGGTTTATCTTTTTAACTCTTCAATAGCCTCCCAATGCCACATCGCGCATGTTTTCACAACTCCACACCGATTGGGTCAACGACATTTGCCTCGCTCACAACAATACTTGCCGTAAGGTGCAAGAACGGAACTTCTTATGAAATCTTAACTTTGTTGTAGTCGTTACTGCCTCGTCAGATCGCACCATCAAGGCTTGGCACGATGCGAGTGAAGCAGCCCACACGGTTGGGTGGCACACCGACTATGTAAAGTGCCTGGCCTCCGCCGACGGCCCGGGCTGGGTTGCCTCGGCTGGTTTTGACAAACGCATTAACCTATGGAACATTGAACGCTGCGAAGCTCTGTTGACCATGGGTGCTAAGCAGGATGACGAAGGTATATAAGGAGAAACTAGGTTCATTGGAATTAACCCGTTTATCCTCTTCTAGGTGGACACACGAGTTCAAAGGCGTCCATATATGCAATGGCCACCAACCCCTCCGGCAGCCTCATCGCTACCGGCTCTCCCGAAAAAGTTGTTCGTCTCTGGGATCCTCGCTCAGGCAAACATATCGGCAAATTGACCGGACACACCGATAACATTCGCGCGCTCCTGCTAAGTCAGGACGGCACCCATGTACGTGTGTGTGTTCTTTATTTCGAGCAGTATCAGCTGAGCTATCATCTATCTCCATGACAACTCAGATCCTCTCTGGCTCCTCGGATTCGACCATTAAGCTCTGGTCGGTGAAGGCCCAGCGGTGTTTATCTACTTACGAGACCCACGTTGATTCGGTTTGGGCGCTCTACTCGGATGATCCTGAACTGAGGACTTTCTACGCTGGCTCACGCGATGGTATGGTGACGCGTACCGAGATTTCGGGTCAAGAAGAGGACGGTGAGAGTGAATGTATAGGTCTGTTCAAGGAAGAATCCGGTGTGACCAAGGTAAGACAGGATATTTCTGTTGAATATATTCCTAAACAAGTTCTTAGATTGCTGTTTTGAACGATACATATGTCTGGACCGCGACATCCTCGTCGAGTATACGTCGTTGGGTAAGCCGCCTCCTTCAGCTAGTCAATGGATACGCGCTAACGACGTGACATATAGCTTTCGGTACCGCCACGCGAAGCTCGCCCTGTCTTGAAACGATCGCATTACAATGCTGATATCCCCATCTCGGCTGTTGCCAAACTTCCTGCACCCTCCAGACTGGCTGCACACCACGCGCATCAGCTGCAGGAACCGTACTTGGGCAGTGACAACCTGACGCTCTATGCAGGCTCCGTCATGTCGATTCCGATCAGCTACCAGGACGACGACATTCCCTCGGCAGAGTCACTCTTACCCCTCAGAACTGTACCAGATGGGGTCATTGAAGGTAAATATCTGGATCTCATTCAAAACATGGCTGGCTGACGACAGTACAGGAAAACCGGGTATTGCGAGTCATGTGGTATTGCAGAGCAGACGCCATGTTCTAACGCAAGACACGAACGGTGAAGTGGCCCTATGGGACCTCGTCAATGTAAGTATACACAGTATGAGCGGAATTCCGACTGACGTATCCTCTAGTGTGTCCGTATCAAAGAATTTGGCAAACAAAAGATTGAGACGGTGGTCAAGGAAATGAAAAGTATGGAAAGCAATCCACCGTGGTGCTCTGTGGACACCAAGATCGGGGTAAGTGTCTACGGAGGAGGTCTGCTTGTTTCTGATCAGGTTTAGGCTATAACGGTCCAACTGGATGGATTTACATGTTTCGACTGCGAAATGTACGCTGATGAGGCCAATCTGCCTAGCACATATGATATCCGTGAAGACCAAAGACGTAAGTAAAAGTAAACACGCCTAAACAAGCGTGCTCATGGATATATTTCATCAGTCAACGTCGGCAAATGGGTGCTGGTCCATCTTTTCGCCAACTTTATTGAAGCCATCAGCAAACGACATGGACCTACACACACGTCCGCCGAAACACCCCGTCCGCCCATACCGGGTCAGCGGCCACCGCTGACGTCCATCACCACACAAGCCAACGGGCCTTACCCACATCACGAGAAAGAAGAAGAACCTCATTTTGACGCATCCTCCCCGAGTCCCAATATTTACAACGGACCCTTTACCGCGCCTCCCACCACACAACCTCAACCCGACTACTTTTCAGGTGCGCATCATGTGGAGGATGACAAAGGCCAAGATGAGGATGGAGCGCTCATGTCACCTTCGCTCGAGTCACCGACCACTCCCAACGGCAACTTGATCAACCGCTTCAAGCACTGGTCGGTCAAATCCAAGAGTCCGAAATCACCCACGTCCGACAGCCAGCCTGAAGAGGAAGGGAACGCACAAGAAGAAGCACCCCCGCCCACCAAGTTCACGCCGCCCAACGTGAGCGACTATCCTCCTCTCGCTATCCCACCCTCCACGACGGTAATCCTCGCTGAGGAGAGCGCCGAGGCTTCGACAGGCATGGATTTGTATCGAGGCACCGTCGCTAGCCTCGGTCGCGACGCGAATACGGTCAGCAAAATCGCTCCTTCATGGCTCCTTACGTTTTTGTACACCAACAAGACCCCCAACAAGGAAACGGTCAAGCTCACGTTTGCCCTGAAGCCGCATCCTGGGTCAAAGTTACCAGAACTTCCTGGAGGGTAAATCAAAAACGAATCAATGCGAAGCGATCTTTTTACTAATTATTTACAATAGACCCAACAACCGGTTACTGGCGAATCGCGTCTTGCGCGTTCGGAAGCTCGTACAGTACGTGGCAGAGAAGCTGGAGCTCCCGCCGGACGAGGTAGACGAGCTTGAGCTCCTGTGCGGTGAAACAGTCTTGGCAAGCACCATGACGCTTGCAAGTATCAAGCAGCACATCATGAAAACAGGGGGGGACGTGATCCTCTCATATCGGTATAAAGTAATAAAGCAACACTAGTTCAAGACGCAGACGTGTGCAGGACGATTGCCATACTTTCGCAGAATGCGGTCAGTTCGCGCGCATCTTGTTCTTGGCCGACCATGGCCCGGAATGTCTCGGTCTCGCACACATCCAATAAGCGCCCGACGAGGGCGCGGACGGAGGTGTATAACATGGGCTGGAAGGGCCATGTGTCTGAGGCAATGCCGGCGTCGGATGCGGACCGGTTGCGGCACTGACGAAAGAGGAGCAGCGCACCGTTCAAACACGCCGTGTCGACCTGGGCTGGATGCGCAAGCTGTGTCCTGATCCACACCTCGCAGAGGCTGCGCACGCGGTCGCTTCCGAAGCGATCAGCGACGAGAAGCAGGTCAACGGCATCAGGCCAGGTCGTGGGCGGGGTATGGGCAGTCGCGCTTGTGCAAAACAAGGCGAGACTTTTTTGACTGACGTCCTCCAAGAGGATGACCTCTGACCCGGATTCCGCATACCGACCGCTCAACAACGCGCCAAAGTAGGCTGAGCTCTGGAGCAGAGCATCCGCATCCGCCGTAATGGGTCGGTCCGCGTCGCGAGTGATGAGCTGGACAGTTCGCGCAGGAGAAGAGAATGTGCGTGGAGGAGAAGGAGGAGCGTCAGATACATCGCTGTCATCCAGGCGCTTCAGAGCCGTTTCTCCCAAACACTGGATGGCTTGCGCCGCCGAGTGGCGTCGTGACCAAAACTCGATAGTTTCATCTTCGTTGCCTTCGACCATGAGATCAAACACGAGCATATGGCAGAGCACGCCAAACACGCTTTGGCGGTCATGCACAACGCTCGGCGAGGTAAGACCCAACGTGTGCACCCACTGCGCCGGCTCGGTACTGCACGCGTACGCCACCGCAACGGCTGCGAGCTCGCGCAGCTTAATAGCTGTGTCGTCGTGAAAGTGGAACAGCCGGTCAAACTGGGCCAGTGATGTGTGCAAATCCTTGCCGAGAGTCTCGCGCCACCGCGCCTCGGGCGCGTTGGATGGGGTCTTGACAAGAGGCTCAAATACGTGTGTAAGCGCATTGTGGAGGATCACAAGCTGGGTCGTGTCGTTGGCGGAGAGCATGCGGAGCAGACCACGGTAAAGTACATAGCTGCTTGTCTGGCCTTGCGACAGGGGATGGCTTGCAGGCGGAGGCGACTTGTTTGATTCGGGGTCACTTGTGTTGGTGCACGTCTCGTCAAGTGCGACACCACTGTGCTGCTCCTGGGGCGTCTGCTCTTGGGCAGGATGCGTTCCATCAGGATCCGAAGGCCAGGCACGCCACAGTGCAATAAGCAGCTCGCTCAGCGCCTGCATCCGTGCTTTGTTGGGCAGAATCTGGAGAGCACACTCGCGCAGAATTGTAAAATGCTCGAGGGTATCGACCGCCATTGTGATTAAGCGACGGTCGTTTACAAAATCCAAGCGGGATGTGGGTATCAGGACGGTCAGGACTGCAGGCAGGACTGATAGGCGTTCAGAGCGCAAGGTAAAGTAGGCACGCCATGGGGCAGGGCTGATGGGGTCCCACGAGAGCCATTGCTCGAGAGCAGAGGTATCAAATTTGAAAGCCAAGACGACGGCGAGGCAGTTCTCCATCACGCGTTTCCAGCCCGCGGGTACCTGCGTCGGACGTATCGCGCCTGCCATGAAGCGCATCACGACTGTGATAATTTCGTGCTGTTCGAGTAACCGAGATCGAACAAACGCCATTGATTCGGCGAGGTAGGCGACTAGCCCAATGAGCGACGTGTAGACTTGGAGAAGCGCAGGATGCTGATCCAAGACTTCGTCTGTAGGAACACGTTCCAGCGACAACAAGTCGAGCACACCCATCTTCACGATACGTTCACGTGCGCGCGGATGGCGCGAGACGGTCCGCAGCCCGGTCAGACCGCGGTGGGCTTTGGCAAGGGTTTTGTGCTCGTATTGAGGGCATATCAGTGACTCCGCCACGTGCTGGATTATGGGGACAAACAGCAGCGTATCCAGGTCGGCATTGGCCGTCGCAAACACCTCAGTCGCTTCTTCGTAATGGAGAAAAAACGCCATCAGTTTTTGAAGGCGGCCAGCGAGGGCAGGTGCGTCCGAGGGTAGGGAGGTGGAGAGCGGGACGAGGCACAGGGCGGTTTGGACTGCGTTTTGGTGCATAAAGCTGTGGGATGCTTGCTGGACGTGATGCATGAAGCACTCGAGAAGGACGACCCACATGGACTCGTGCTTGAAGAGGCGAGCGATGCGGTCGCTGTCAAAGTAAATTTCGTCGCACGCAAACCGAGAGATCACGTCCGGGCTTCCGATGCGTGCGCAGTTTTCGGCGGAGCAGTACACGTTGGCGAGCATAAAGTTGAGGAGGTCGCGCGTGATGCCATCCACATAGGCGTGTCGCGCGGTAGACGTGTCATGCGCGATACTCAGTGCGACTCGAGCAAGTTGCTTGATGAGGAGGACTATGTATATCAAATGAGTACAAGTATGACACAAAAGGGCAGACTTACCATGATACTGATCTTTGTCTTGCGTCGACTCTTTGGCATACTGATCGGTAAAGAGGGTCATCTCCTTGATAAGAACGGATCGCCAGGCATAAACGACCTTGTCTGAGGCCAAATGGTGAGCTGCTTGGGAGGATAACGATGCGCACAGCTGAATGACGTTGGTCAGAGCCAGAAGCGACTTCTTTTCGGTAGGAGCCTCGGCCACAACAAAATGATTGCATGCAGCTTCCCAGGCGTGGACGAGGGGTACGACGTTGATCGAGCTAGCAAACGCAATTGCTTTGGATTTATGCGACGGAGACGATTTAGCAAAGCGCAAGAGCGAGTCCAATAGCCGAATAGGTTTATCATCCTCATAATTATCCATCACCATCGAAGCCAAAGTCCAAAAGGCATCGTTCTCCACAAGATCAGGAGCAAAGGGATGAGCAAGTAGAGCCTTGAGACAGGCAGAACGTGTGGGTGGGCTAGCGACAGCCCAAGCAAGGAGATGGGACAGACCTTGCTTTTGTCGAATATCGGCTAATACGGCTGAGCGTTGGCAGTGCATGACAAGGGTGTAGACCCAGCGGGCAGCTGCTTGGATGGTATGCACCACAGTGTCTTGTAGAGTAGGTGTCTGGTTGAGCTGGTCGAGCACGTACTTGTTGCACGCCCGAAAGGACTTGAGTCGCACAATAGCGTCTTGAAACGTGCAGTACGCCAGTATTGTATGCAAGCACCGCACAATCCGTCGTGCTGGCCATTGCTGTGTCGGTGTTTTGGCATGCGATAGAGCACGGCGAAAGAGGCGATCTATGGTAGGTGCATCGGCATGACGCAATTGGTCCTGGGTCTGGGCTGTCGCTTCAGGCGAGTTGCAGGCTGCATGGTATATACTCGTGAGGCTCAAGCCTGCAGGGCGTATGGACTCGGACATGCCGTGATTGCAGGTAGCTTATGTTGATATTGTATTTATAGGGTGATCGAGGCGGGGATCGATGGAGCCGAACCGAGTAGAGTTATCTTTCGTGAACGCACGGATATTACTGCGTGGTCCAATCGGCGTCAACCACTCCCTGGAATTGATCTGATTCGAGCATATACTGTCTCATACCCACTTTGGATAGCATCTAGTGAGTCTACTATACTACGTATATAACCACTCTATCTCTTAGTCGTAAACTAATGACGGTACATACATTACTTTTACTGCCAGCTGCTGTGTTCCTAGAACTATACAATAAAGGAAGTAGTCAATATCACTACTATATTCTCTTCTCGTCTGTTTAAAAAACACTTCACCTAAAGCACGGCTGTACTAGCACGCTGACCGCATATGTATTACATTAGTTATCAACTTGTTACAGTTTGAATGAGAGAAGGGGACCAAGAAGCGCTTCAATCTTTCATTGAAGCTAACCTGAATCATAACATGCAATATGGAGGCTATCCTCGCTGCACGCGACTCACCGCATGTCACTGACTACCGGACGCAAAAAGATCGTCGTCCCAAGATATGTAGTAGACCTTCTATTATTCTTATTCTTATACGTATAAAGCATTATTATTATAATGTTTAAGCCATAACCCTATAATACACAGATATGTACTGTATGAGAGGCGATCGCTAAATTGACATATGTATCTATCAGTACTAAAAAAAAATAAAGATTGGTATAAAGGAGACTAATATATATATATATACATATGAAAAAGATGAAGATATCGTACTATTATGAACTCATATGATAAGAAATGATATGATGTATACACTTTGATAGAATGAAACGGAGCATTCAAAGGCATCACTTCTCCTAATAACACCAATATGCACAAATACCATTGGTGTCTCCCACCAGCGCAAGTTATTATGAAGTAGAATGTAGCCAGCCGAAAAGCCAAAAAAGATCCACTCTTTTAGGAGAAAATTGCCTACAAAGGCAAATTAGACAAGCTTTCAAGGAGACCTTTTCTTCTAAAAAAATGATTGCACGTAATTATCTTGTAACGACAGGAGACAGGGCGGGAATCATGTGTCCTCACGTAGACGCATGTATGTGTATGCATGACATCCATACCACTGACGATGACTATTGGTAAATGATGACCCGTTAACCAACTATTGATCTTTTTGGGGCCTAAAGCGTGCCTTTTCTGCTAACATCAACTGTGCATCATGAGAGGCTCTTTGCCCGGCATATACTCAGTGTAAATTCCAATACGCTTTTATGTTCGTAAGTGCGGAAAAGAACAGCAAATTCATCGTCCTCTATCGCACAAACAACGACGTCAATCGAGATACAAAACAACATACATGCACACATCACTCGTACATGACCGTCTATTCTAGCATCTATAGAGCTTATTCATAAAACACGATACATATAAACAAATGGATGGTGTAGGTATTACTGTTTAGCAAACAAATGTGGGTTTGTGTGACTGAAAATGGGTTATGCTGTGCCAAACCAACCAATCACGAGATCGCGCGTTGCTCTCTCTCTCGTTCTCTTTATCTTTTTCCATTCCTTGCTCTCAGGTACGTGGTCGTGCTATTTGACAATCGTCGTTGTATTCATTTCAAGACAAGATGACCGATACCCAACTCGCCTTTATTGCTAATTCACTCGGGGTGATGACCATGGTCCTGATTGTGGTGTACCACTACGTGGCCGTGAACGATCGCTCGGCTGTCAAGTCCAACTAGGGTGTTTTATACAACAAGGACGCGTGCCCCCTTCTTATATCGCGTAGTATACACTCAGATTATGTATGCATCCCATAAAAATGCCAAGACTTTGTGCTGATATGTACATGTGGATATGTGTGTGCGTGTGTGTATGTTATATGTATATGTATATGTATATGTGTAAGTGTAGGATGTATATATATGGTCGGATGTAGAAAGGAGGAGAACAAAAGGGAAAGGGAAAGGGAAGGGGCATGTAAACTTGTCTATATCTATCAAACATAGTAAATCATACCTCTTTTTCTCTTTCTTTCTCTTTTCTTTTTTTCATTTCTGTTATTCCCACCGGATCGGTACAGACAAGAAAAGAAAAAAAAAGCTCCTTAATTTCAGCAACACGGCCGCAATTCGTCCCGCCCCTCTCCACCCTGAATGTCCATTGACCCTCCTCTCCCATATCCAAAACGACGAAACTACCATTAGCATATCATTCCTCATGATGACCACCAGCGAAAAAGACAGCTCTGAGATCCTTCTCACGAGTGACGAAGACGACGAAGACTGCGACGAACTGTCATGCATGGCGGCTTCAGATACTATCCTGCCCATGGACTCTCGCTTCTCTCGTCTCTCTTTTCAGTCCGCAAACAGCAGACGCCTCTACCGTCGACGAGTCTCTTTTGAACATACCAAATCATATACCCTAAGGACAACCAGTCAAGGCTACTGTCATAACTCCCAGTCGCGCTTGTTTATGATAATTGCAGATGATGAGGAAGCCGCCTCAAGTTCCGGGGACACCATCGGCAGCACCGGAGCTACTCCCAGCAATCATACCGGCTGTCTCAATAACAACAACACAGCCGCAGCTGCAGCCGCTTGCGGCCTGATTCGTTACACAATGGTGAGTTGCCATGCAGATGCGATACGGGTGCTTCAAACTATCCATGTATTCTGACTCACCACGTAATTCGTCCTATTTAATAGGAGGAACTCGTGAACGACGGGGACGAGATCGTTGTTCTTGGTTTTGTTCATGGCAAGTGATCAAAAGACAAGTGATATATGAACCCTAAATCCGCTAACAACCTTTTCCACTATCATGCAACAGAACCTCACCGTCCAAAAGACGTTGCTGCCTATTTGCTAAGAAAGGTCTTGGAATGCCAATTTGATGAAGACAAGGTACCCTAAAGCGCTTTCTTCCGGTCTGTTGAACGATGCCCGTACTCAGATTTTTTATGTTTATAAGGTTAGCATCACCATCGAGCTGACCTCGCAAAACCAACCAAAGCCAGAACAGGCGCTTAAATCAATGGTATGATCGAATGACTTGGATAGACGGCGTGCTAAGTTGCGAGAAGTGCAGATTCAAATGTATGAGCCGACCATGCTCATCGTCGGCTGCCGGAAGAAAAAGAAGTCGCTCTTTTTCGCTGCCACCGGAGCCAACACGACAAATCACATCATCCATAGCAGTCTAAAACTCTCGTCCGCACCTGTCATCTTTGTTCAGCCTCCTCCCGACCACCAGGTCCATACCACGCGACACAAGCACCGTCGCACACACACTGCCTCGAGCTTTCCTTTACCAAAAAAGCGGCACAGCGGCCTGTTTCTACCGATCCAACTCGTCCATTCTGCCACCTCCGCCGAGAGTCTATTTGCTGAACGCCAGCAACAAGAAGCAAGTGAGGCAGACCCTCATTCGCACCATCCACATCATCACTCTTTCGCCAAACATGCCAACGGGCTGGCAGTCCAGTTGCGCAAAAAGTTTACCACTCTCAAAGGACATATATAAACATGATGCACATCACACCCCATACGTACACGGCTACCATAATACAACCCATCACTTTAACATGCCCTCCTCCCTTGTAATTTTATTTCGACTTACGAATAAGGTGCCTGAATTACCGTAATCGGAGAACAATGTAAAATGAGTCAATCTCGACCCTTTGAACGTTCTCGCTTCATCCGTTTATAGACCGGGTCCAGACAAATACATACATCGTTTACAAATGAGGAAATGCCAAGACATGGTGGAGCACATTTTTAGTGCACAAGCGTCGCATATTTGTATGCAGGATGGCATCAGCATGCAGCACTCGACGTGATGCGCCTCTGTCCAGGAACATCCGCCTCTCGGCTTATCGAGACATGATATTTTCTCCTTGCACACCTGCGGTCAACCAATCAAAACCCGAGTGACGAAATAATTTTATGCGAAGCATATCAGTCGCAACGACATCAGAAAGTCTTGATGGTGTGGCACGTTTTCTATATGCGAGAATAAAGGGTTCATTTAACATATCTAGAGACTACATTACGATGACATCGACAATGTAAACAGCGTACCTGAGGCGAATAGTAACGTTCAACCTGGGTTTCGCGCAAGTGTAAGCTCTTTCGCCTCCGCCTATAAAATTTGGCGTAAGTATAACGGCAAGCATCTGCTATTTGACAATTGATTTAAGCTTACTAGGTTCGAGGCGCGGCTCACGATCTCGATTTCTTAAGAGCGGTCATGCGAACCACACTGAAGTCTGCCTTAGTCTTACCTCGACTAGTTTTGTGAAGCAAAGTGTGAACTTATCACCTTGGCTAAGTTAAGGCTTATGCTGGAGTGTAACTCTCTGCAGAATCAAATAGTGTGGACAGGCAGAGGTGAGATAAGGATCAATGACTCAACTTAGTGTTCTATGGTGCTTTCATTCCTGGATATTTCAGGGCGTCATGCGTACTCCATTGCCAGATCATTCACCAGCAAGTTTAATACGATACATTTTGCAGAGTGGCTCTAAGCAATAATTCAGCTAGTATTTATCGAGGACGGGTTAACGCTTGCGCATGGTAACTGGGAGCTCGCTTCCTTTTGAGTGCTATATTAAAATGTACACTTTGTACGCTCTTGCGCGTTCTTGCATTCACGGTCGGTACGGTGGATGCTCTGAGAAAGCACAGCCTGTTGCCCATCATTCTGGCTAAAATGTTTGCAGCCGCAAAGCTAGTATGCTTCGTGCAGCGGTGTCTTGCTTATTAGTAATTCTGCATAAAGAGCATTTCAATGCACGTTGTTGGAGGTTGTCAATGGTCAGTCGTGTTCGATTCTGGATACGTGATCTAGTGCACAGCTTGCTTTCAAACGGCGTGATGCTGTATGTCTGTTTAATGACTTGAACTGACTGTAGAAGCCATACGTTTGACCCCCATAGGCGGAAAGGTTGGCTTGGTTTTGTTGCTCCTGTGCTCACCAAACCTATGTCCGTACACCGTATCTCGCGTCCTGCGATTCCCGAAAATCAGGCGTTATTACCAATCAAAGTCACTAGCAAGCAAACCGTTGGAAGTAACGTAGTTGACAGCGTTGCAGTTAGACCACACGCATTTATCTGAGTGCAGTTTAGTGCACCTGTTCAATATTCAGAATGAATCGGTACAATACGAGATGTTAAAAGATCAGCAAACCCTCATCTTCGAGTACAATCAGTCTAACAAAGTCAACAAAGGGACGACACAAAATAAGGTGTGATGAGCACTGCTTATGCTTGAAGCACTTTATTTGCGTTTTCTCTCTTTCAATGGAGTCTGGGCCCTACTATTATACACAAAATTTGTTATGCGCCTGACAAACAAAGAAGATGGTCGTGGCTGTGCGTGAGAGCGTCCGCTGTTCTTATAATTTGTTACTTTGCTTTTTCTTTTCCTCGATATCTGTCGTTCTTTTGGTCTGGGTCATAACAAAAACCTAATATATATGTTTCTTGAGCTTCCTATTCGCTGTTGATTTGAAGAACAAGCGCCGCTTTTCTTCGTTGCCATGATGCAATCTACATAAAAATAACTTATGCAACCACTCCGACGCGTCATGGATGATGTGCATATAATAACAGCGGGGAAGCGTCTGATCGGTAGTCAGGTCATATGCGAAGGCCCAGTAAAAAAGAAGCAAGCCAAGGCCAGCCATAGCGGTGAAACACACGCAAATGCTCCATGCTTAGCCGGGGCTGAAGGTGTTTTTAGGATTCCTGTATTCATTTATGCACCGGTGACCCAGGTTTGAACCACTACTCTTTACGCTAAATTCCAAAATTTCAGGCTCATCGGGAAAACGAGCACCGATCGTACTAAATAACAGTAGAGCAAAAAGAAACGACGGACTCACAGCAGCGCGCGCAAGCACATGGTGGGTATGTATGTACCAGGGAAACGCAATCTTCTCGACGCTCCACAAACAAAATGAGCTTCACGGAGACTAGGACAAGGCCAGACTAATACTCCCACTGACCTAAAGACATAAGTTGTGCGTGTTCTGACTTGCATATACCACGTGTGGACACAAAGAAGGGGTAAATGCAGAAATGTCTGTCTGTCCTGGTTGGGCTCTGTCACATCCATTCTATTTTCCGTCCTTCTATCTTCGTCTGAGCGGTGTATTGGATCGGCCGGGTCGGTCAGAAATCTCGAACGTCTAGTTGCTGACATCGAGCGCACTAAAAATCCAACTGGACAATTTCTTCGTCTGGGTTCGAGACACTAAAGCAATTAACCCGATGTACCTGACGATCCAAACGTTTGTTCTGTTTGGCCGTAGCACACATCAGGGGGAACATATTATTTGATGAGTTGCGCCATCATCTAATGTTTAGTTCCTGAATTATTTCAATCGTCTGGTGTGTCCGGACCACCACGAGCACTTATTATTTTCTGCTTTTTGATGGACGGAGTCTGCCCGCATACAGAAACCTTGGCGTGTAGCGTCTTTTTTGGCTGTGCTGCGCACGGGACGGTCTCTCGTTTACACCTGTACGGCTGCACCATAATCTTTGTGTCGGATTTATTGATTCTGCAAGTCAATATATTAACGATGGTCAGTTATTTATTATACTTGTTATTTGTCCAAGTGAAAATAAAAATGGAGACGCTATGCCGATATTTTCTGTATCCCAGCAGCTTCCAACGCCAAATGGGAAACTCGTGTCACCGCAAAAAGGTAGAAAATATGCCATTTTCACGCGCCTGTTATAGCACGGTACAGAACATGTATTTTTATTATTATTTCGTTCTTCGGTTGTTTGGGCCAAGACCTTTGGGTCACCAAGGATGGGATAGTTTGGTGAGCAATAAAAAACATGTCGCTATGTATAGAAGATTGTTTAGTGTGTTGGAACATGGATATGGTAACGGGCCATCCTAACGAACATTTAGTGCCTGTTCTTTTTTTATGTGGGACGCGAATGGGAGTTGTTTTGTTCTCTGTATAGTAAAGCACGAGATGAGCCACGAAGCAGATGACAAAAACATGGCAGGCAAATCGGCGGAATTTACGCTCGGAAAAGTGGGGGGCGATCTGTTTTTTCTGTTTTCGGAGCGTCGATCCTTTCTTGTGTTCGCGGCCAGAATCTAGCGTCGGGCTAAGGAAATTGACATCATAAACTTCATGCTCAAAGGTGAAACTACACCACCACCATTTGCCTATGGCAAAATACTTGGCGCGCGCGCGGTTCCTCGTTCTAATAATAAGTTATGCGCAGTTCCCCTCTCGCATCGTTTCCAAAGATATAAAAGAGTCGATCTTTTGAATTCAAACAACCTCATCAACACAACTCTTCGCAGTTCTTTTTCTACACACACACACAACTCTACACTACAATGAAGGCTTCTCTCGTCTATTCTCTCCTCGCTTTCGCCGCTGCCGCTCAGGCCGCTCCCCAGGCTCCTCAACAGCCCGCTGCTGGTGGTCAAGCTCCCGCTGCTGGTGGTCAACAAGGCGGTGCGACTCCCTCTGCTGGCGGCGGTCAGCAGGGCGGCTCCCAGACCGGCCCTGTCTCCATCACTCAGCCCACCCAGGGTGCTCAGTGGAAGCCCGGTCAGAAGGAGACTGTCTCGTGGCAGCAGCCCCAGGACGGTGTTGAGCAGCTCATGATCAACCTGATGAAGGGCGACCCCACCGCACTCCAGCTTGTCCAGACCCTCGCTCAGAACGTCTCTGCTTCCAAGGGCGAAACCGAGGTCGACGTCCCCAAGAACGCCACCGATGGTAACCAGTACTCTCTTGCTGTCGGCAGCGACCCCAACCAGATGGCCTACATTGGCGGTATCACCATTTCCAAGAGCGCCTCGGCCTCTGGCTCTGGCTCGTCTGGCGATGCCTCCAGCTCTGCTTCTTCTGGCGATGCCTCCAGCTCTGCTTCTGGCGACGCTTCCGGTGCCTCCTCTTCTGGTGATGCCTCGAGCGGCCCCTCCGCTGGCGGTTCATCTGGCGGCGCTGCTCCTGCTGGCGGTGCTTCTGCCGGCGGCGATGCTGGTGGTGCCGCTCCTGCTGGCGGTGCCGCTCCCGCTGGTGGCGCTGCTCCTCAGAAGCGCCAAGATGCCTCGAGCGGCGGTGCTGCTGGTGACGCTTCTGGCGCTGGTGCTTCTGGCGCTGCTGGCGCATCTGGTGCTGCTGAATCCGGTGCCGCTGGCGCCTCTGGCGCTGCTGGTGGTGCCTCTGGCGCTGCCGAGTCTGGCGCTGCTGGTGCCTCTGGTGCCGCCGAGTCCGGCGCTGCCGGCGCCTCTGGTGCTGCCGAGTCTGGCGCTGCCGGCGCCTCTGGTGCCGCCGAGTCTGGTGCTGCTGGTGCCTCTGGTGCTGCTGGTGCCTCTGGTGCTGCTGAGTCCGGCGCTGCTGGCGCCTCTGGTGCCGCCGAGTCTGGCTCTGCCTCTGGCGCTGCCGCCTCGGGTGCCTCCTCGGACGCTTCCTCGTCTGATGCTTCCTCGTCTGGCGCTGATGCTTCCGGCTCTGGTGCTGAGTCCTCCTCCTCTTCGACCTCGGGCGCCTCGAAGAAGGTCGCTGCTGCCTTCGCTTTCGCCGCCCCCATGGTCGTTGCCCTTGCTTTCTAAACGCACCTTTTCTTATTCCACACATTTTACGCACCTCACATTCACACACATTCGACTCACTCCCGCCAACATCACAACTTTCTAGAAGTCTTCTAGTGTAGAAAAAACAAAACTTGTATTCTATCAAGAATAAATTGTATATGGATATTGCTATTATAACTTTTATCATGATTGTGAATTTTGACAGTATCGCATCTTATCAAGTATGAGCAGCTGCGATCCAATTTCTGTCCAAATGAAGCGCATGACGTACTATGATAAAAATAGAAGTCCTTCTTGTGCCCAGACACAGGCTAAATGCTTAGCACCCCTTAATTCGAGAATTTTGCCAAAGTGTGAAGAGCAAGCAAATATATGCAAGACACGCTAAAAACTGGTTTTAATATGTCATGAAGAAAGCCTGACATTTTATTAGTCTCGTGGGTGTATGAGACTGCGCTGTGATGAAAATCCAGCGCGATGGTGCAATAAGAAGACGTATTACTACACAAGACCAGCTATATGGGGATGATGGAATTTGTTGGCTGGCACGAGTAGCTGCATTACATGTCAAATGATAGCAGCATATATAACGTCAATGAGAAGTCATACACTATAATCTGTAGTGGGAGTATGGATTCTGGTGTTGGCCTTTTTGGGCGATGATGCTTCTGGAGGCTGGAAGACAGGGCATCACGGCGAATGCTACTGAGGCAGGAAATGGAAGGGTAAGAATAGAAGTGTTTAGTAATAGTTGATTTCAAAGCATTCGAGGGGCTGACAAAGGCTGCGGGTGTGGACGCCTGCGTGAGCAAGAAAGGAACAGTCACGACCATTCGGGTATGGAGTGGAAGCTGCCGGAAATTTCGAGCGGGCCGTAGCGCACGGCAGAGTGAGCTCATTTTTTTCATGCGCAGAGTGATAAAACCCACGCGAAATTAGCGTTTCCGTTTCTTTTTTGTTTTCTCAACAACCTATCCATACCAACCTTTGTCTCCACATCCACAAAGACATGCTCTTCTATAACTCGCCTCACCACCTAATTGTCCATCGTCCGGAGACGTACAACCTTCAGCGCTCCATGACGCTTGACGACTATATCCAACTCCAACTTCTGCTTCAGCACGAGCAAGAGCAACGCAAGCAGCGAGATGCTTGGCAGCAAGAGCAACTGCGCCTTCAACACGCCATGGCCAATCTTAAGGCCCTCAAGGAAAACTATCGCCGTCAACGCGCTATGCAGATCCAACAGTGCATCGAGCGATATCGTGAGCAAGAGGCGCGCATTCAAGCCCAAGAAGATTTTTATCGCCAATGCCTTGCTGCTGCTATTGAGCAGCGCCGTGCCGAAGAAGTCTACGAGCGCTACCAGCAATCGCAGCAGCCGCAACGTCGTGATTCGTACGAAGACTACCGGGAACAGCAATTGGCGTCTGTTCTCAAGCTCCTGTTCAATCAGACTGACCAGGATGAGCAGGACGATAACGACGAAGTGATGCAAGATACTGGAGCCAGAAATGAAGAAGAGGAAGACCAAGAAGCTCAGACCCTTTGGGACTACATTACCCGCGAGCAGCCCGACGAGGAAGAAGACGATACTATGCAAGAATCCAACGAAGAGGAAGAAGATGAAGAGGAGGAAAGTGAGAATGAGCTGCCAGAGGAAGCCTCTCGATCGCCACCCCGCCCTGCTGCCTTGCCATCATCATCTGACCACCACCCTGATGCCTACACTCCTCTCTTCTCCCGCAATGACGCCCGCAGCAAGGAAGCTGTTCCGATCCGCCAGCAAGCGAGTGCAACCCCACCCCTGCAAAGCCATGTGCTGAACCTCAAGGACTTACTCGACCAGCTTGTCTCGTACGATGAACAGCCTCAGCAGCAGCAAGGGCGCGTTGAAAAATCGCAATCGATCTTTGACACCAACGAGTCGGGTGCTCAGGATTCTGCGACAGCCCAGCCGCCGCCTCCCAACACGATGACGAATCTTGCTCGGGAGCTCAAGTCCCAAACCCTTGATTCGACCCAGCAGCAGCAGCAGCAACATCAACATCAACATCAACAGCAAAAGAGGGAGCAGCCACCTCAACCGCCCAAGCAGGTCAACAAGGATGCTCCACAGTCGAAGCACAACATCCGAATCTTTGATGTTGACGAACCCGCGGCTCAGCGCTCGCCGACAACCCAACCACCACCTGCTAATACCACTGCCCATATGCACGAGGAAGCGGGTCAACCCCAGTCGAGCAAGCCACTGTTTTCTTTGGACGAATCGGCCGCTGCCCGTTCCTCGACCGCTCAGCCTGCTCCAGAGCACACGACACAGAATGTACTGGGCGACCAAGCCGACGACAATGTGTTTGCACCCCAGAACATCATGACCGAGGCCGAGCCGACTCCCCTCAAGGAGACCACACCCGCTTTCCCCCAGCAGGAGCAGGCGCAGCGACAAGACGAATCATCGTCGCGACTGCCTAGTACGGTCAGCATCAAGTTGGACAGTATTGCCAATGAGCTAAAGTCGATCCGATCCCGGGAAGGCGAGGTCCTCAAGGCGCCCCTCGACTTTAAGGAAAAGAACGATACGCTGATCCTGCCTGCGACGACGCCCAACAACCGGCACTTCCTTGGCTACGAAGACGAGATCATGCGCGTGATGCTCAAGCTAGACACGATCGAGTCGGACGGCGACGAAGGCATCCGAAACGCCCGTCGTGCGCTGGTCAAGGAAGCGGAGGGGATGTTGGAGCGTCTGGATGAGCATAAGCAGCGCGAGTGGGAGCGCGCACGTCGACCGCATGCGACCCAGTCCAACAAGAAGAACCGCAAGCGCAAGCACAAGCAGCAGCACCATCCAAAGCAGCCCGTCCTCCAGGCCGCTTAGAGAACCCCTTTTCTTTCCTTCCTCATCTCATCATTTTCACTTCTTTGTAAATATTATACAATAAATCCAGGCATATTGATCATCTAAGAAAAACAGCAGTCTATTTCTTTTCGCCCTGCAGAGTGACAACAATGCGGCGCGCACCGCCGTGGGTGCGGTGCTCGCACAAGTATATGCCTTGCCAGGTACCGGTGTTCAATTGGCCATTCGTAATGGGGATATTCAGCGATACGCCAACAATACCAGACTTCAGATGGCCGGGCTGTATACGCGTTTTTAGAATCATTCTTGATTTTCATTAGCTTTCTTACCATATCATCGGGACCCTCGTCGGTATGGATATAAGGAAGCGTCTCTGGGACAATCTTGTCGAGACCCATGTCCATGTCGCGACGCACATCCGGGTCAGCATTCTCGTTTAGCATAAGAGACGCCGACGTGTGTTGCACTAGTTATATTCGTCAGCCATAGTTTAAATACGGACAGAGAGTATACGCACGAAAGATGTTGGCCATGCCAACCTTGTAGTTTTTGATCTCGGGCACCTGGTTCACAATCTCACTATGCACGAGGTGACAACCTGTCCATATTGTAAGCGCGAAATACCCTGATACCCGATTTTTTTCATTTCATTACCCTGGCCACGGGCGGTCAGACGGATCTGCTTCTGGAACCACGACATTTTTAGAGTAGGGATAAAGGTGAATAAAAATAAGACGGCAGAAGGATGGAGTGTGTTTCTGTTGGCTTTGACGCGCTTTTTACGTCAATCGCATCTTTTTCCTTTTCGGAGATTCTGAATCGATATAGAATCTCACTGCAAACCACAGATCATGCAGCACGGGCCCTCATATGCTGACAGTGGTACCAGCCTACAGGGTTAGGTCACCATATGTCATTTTCATCTATGCTGCACATCACAAGATGCAGTTTTCTCTTCTAGTTCAGCCAGTGGCTGATAACTGGGCGCAGACAAGCATCGTCTTTTCATCGATCTTACTAGTATGCAAGCTTATTATCAGTCATATGCCTAGTATCCGACTGAAAGACCTGCGATCACCAGGGAGATACGTAGCTATAATCCGAGCCAAACGTATGTAGCTATAGTGATTACGTTTGTGTGTAAACTATTTGTTAATACACTTGGACGTTTTGGCAATTTGTGTCAATGTTGTTATTAGGAGGTAATCATCTACGCTGGAATTCAATAAAATGTCAAAAGCACGTCCTGATCTACCAAATGTTTTGGTTTTTGCTAAAGACGCATAACGTGCTGTCACCTTCCCCCATGTGGGTAACTTTTCATTACCATTGGTCGCATTTGCGATATTGTAACTAAGAAAAAGCGCGTCGTTTAAAAGAGGCGATTGAAAAATTAGAAAAAAAAGGAACGTAATCGCCGAACAATCTAAAGTCTTTTTGACCCATGGAACACCATGTATGTACTGTGTTTCACATTTGATAGACGCCAAAAGCTTTTGAATGACTGGCAACTACCGCATATCTTGTGACTAATATTTAACAAGAGGAGGAAAATCGACACTCGAAAGAGATAGAAGACGCGAAAATACATAGAATACCCAATACGCGAAATCAGGAGAAGTAAAACAAGATGCATGAAGGAGAGATATAGAATGAAGGAGAGAATAAACCAAGTTTATGATATGTATAATTTAGGGTATATATGAGTACATTTGAACCGAAAGAAAGGAAGGAGGAAGAACAGAAAGATAAAAGATCGGACGATGGAAGGTTACACACATGGACGCGCACACTTAAAAAAGAGCATTGACGTCAGCTTTCGAGCGAATGAGCGGGCGGCGGATAACAAAGGCCCGGCGCGCGAAAAGAAAAAGAAAGCATACGCAACGATTATTATCACCTACGCGGGCGAGTCAGAAAGAAGTGGGGTGTACTGATATTTACATTTTTACATTTTTTTGCTCTTCATCGATCACATCAAACAAGCACTTCATGTAATTGACTTTCTTCCTTCTTTTGCTTCATATTCTCTGTTCTGCTCTGCTTTATTGCTTTGCTTTGCTTATTTGCTCTTTTAAAAAGCCACCCTTGCTTCTTGTGTTCAGCCATTGATTTTCGCTTTTCTCCAGAACCAACGATGGGTCAGACACTTTCAGAACCGGTTACCGAAAAGCACTCCAGCAAAAATAACGATCGCAAACTAGCATACGGTGCTTCCGCCATGCAAGGCTGGCGACTGAGTATGTTGTCTTCTGATACCACATTCTATCATACGTATGACCGATATTCATCGTGTATCCTATATGCTCTCGATAGCCATGGAGGATGCACACGTGACTCTTCTGAAGCTCGATGACACCGATGCCAGCTTCTTTGGCGTTTACGATGGTCACGGCGGTAATTTAAAACTCGGTATCGCTTCTTACATGGATATTAACTCTTTCACCTATCCTCGACAAAAAAAAAGGTGCCACTATTGCACAGTACACGGGCCAAGTACTTCACCGAAAAATCCGAGAAAGCGAACACTTTGATAAAAAAGAGTATCGTGAGGCCCTCAAGGATGGCTTTATGCGCATTGACAAAGAGCTCAGCGAAGGTGAGATTGCTTTTGTTAAAACGGCTCTACTCACCATGCTGCTTCGGGATCACAGACGGCAACTTTGCGTACGACCCGTCAGGCTGCACGGCTGTCACTGCCCTCATTACACCCGAGAACAAGATACTTGTGGTAAGGCTCCTTTTTCCCATCTTATATGAGCTAAGCAGGATTATGCATAGGCTAACGCAGGCGACTCGCGAGCTATTATTGGCGTCAAGGGCAAAGCCAAGGCCTTGTCGTACGACCACAAGCCCATGGACCGGGCCGAATCGCAGCGCATCATTGCAGCTGGCGGCTTTGTCGAGTTTGGACGTGTGAATGGTAATTTTAAGCGTCTGTTCACGCCTCAAGACGCTGATAATGGCTTGGGTTCGTTTTCTAGGTAACCTAGCACTTTCACGTGCCATTGGCGATTTCGAGTTCAAGCAGAACGAATACCTCCCTGCTGAAGAGCAAATCGTCACTTGTAACCCGGACATCATCGAGCACACCATCACCGAAGACGACGAGTTCATGGTCCTGGCCTGTGATGGTAAGCGGATAAGGCATATTCCACAAAATATCATTGACACGTCACGTATAGGTATCTGGGACGTGATGACCAACCAACAGGTGGTGGATTATGTCCGTGCTGAGCTGGCTGAAAAGACGCCTCTGGACGAACTGTGCGAGCTCGTGATGGACAACTGTCTGGCTCCAGACAGTGAGGTCGGTGGCCTGGGCTGCGACAACATGTCCATCATCATCGTCGGAATCCTCCACGGCAAGACCCTGGATGAATGGTATAACTGGATTGCGGAGCGCGTTGAGAACGAGACACCCAAGAAGGATGCGCTTGGCAACGATGTCAAGTCTGCAGAGACGCAGGCAAAAGACAATACATCATCGAACGAAGACGAGGAGGAGGAGGGCTCAGAGGAAGAAGACACGCGAATTGCCGAGAAGCTGTCACCCAAGGAACAAGAGGAGCTCGTGGCAGAAGCCAAGGCTGCCTCACCAGCGCCCGAGGAGCACCAGCGAACATCAACGCCATGATCGCACTATACTGTTTCTCTCGTGCAACGCAACCTTCATATTGCATAGCTACGCAAACAACACTGCAAAACATAACCACTCTTTCTTTCCTTCAACACCTCACTCTCTCTCTCCCCGCTTTTTTCTTCTCACCAAAAGAACAAGAAATTTCATTTTTGATGCATAAAGGAATACCATGCACATCAACATGACTGAATATCGTCGGTCTTGAGAACTCGATTTGACTTCTTCTTGGGCACAGGAGCTGACGAATGGTGTGAGAAGCTAAATATATGTGGAGCGGAATGCACATATTACCATGGTTGTTTTCGCGGACGTAAAACTTGCGCAACAGCAGAATGGCTTCTTCACGAAAGAATCCGCCTTGCGAGGGGTATGATTTGGATTCGGGCGTCTCTAGACGTTGGCTACAATGATACATTCAGTTCAAGCTGCTTTTTCCTTGCTTGATAATATAACCTACTCGGAATGGATGTGGAATACAGAGCCATTGCCACCAAACTTGTCGTTACCACAGCCAAAGTAAACATGACGGATACCGACCTGGCGCAACGCAAACGCACACATGACGCAGGGTTCCACAGTAACATACAGATCCGTCTCGGCAAAGATTGTCTTGTCATGTTCTGCCAGGATCAGGTCGATCGCCTCAATCTCGGCGTGCCGTGTGGCCTACGACAGGAAATAGGTTTAATGGCAGCTGTTTTTCTTCCACTTTCACTAATGGCCACTCACATTGTGAGTTTCGTTGGGTCGATTACGCCCACCTGCCAAGATAGTTTCGTTCTTATGTACAAAAACGCAGCCCACAGGTACTTCGAGACTGTTATAAGCTTCCTGCGCGACCTGCAATGCTTCCTTCATGAACTTCTCATGGTAAACAGACATGGGAGTCAAGCAACCCAGCAAAAAGTATCGCAAGTGGAAACTATTTTGCTTAGCAGCCGGCTTTTTTATCTTATTTTGACATACAGCCAACGAGACATATTTATTACCCTATTATCATTGTGTGTTGAGCTGCTCACTTATTAGATGACTCGTGCTTGATACGACGGACAAGCTCGATTCATCCTGTCTCTGTATGACTTCCTGAACCTCCTGCCGTAATCTGCTGCCCCAAAACGCTTCGAGGAAGTCAGTGCTCACGTTGCCGGCTTTGTAATGCAGCAGGAGACGGTAGGACTTGCACTGGATCAGGGCAGACATGCACAAGGGCGGATGGCACCGAGCTGCAAACGCCTCGATGACCCCTCTATTTTTATCCTCTTCCAGCCGTCGGGCACGCTTCTGCATCAGCTCTGCAAAGCCAATCATGTCCATCCGCAGCCGCTCACACTCTTCTGAAGCCAGTCGTTGCCTTGACGATCCGGGTAAATAGCCACGCCAGTAGAGGTTTGCCGTTTGCGTCGGTGGCCAGCGGCTGTAGGTTTTTTGCTCATCCGGCACTTCATCCGCTGGAACCGTGTTTGTATAAAAGCAGTGGATGCAGCACTTGACGCCAAACTCATATACGGGAAACCACGTAGGATACCCGACACAATGACATACTTCGCATCCATGGTATGCCAGCATGTAGAATAACCTCTTTGGCGTCAACACCGGGTGGGGAATGAGGCCCGCTTCGGCTGCCTTGGTCTTCCAGAGGATACGTCCATTCGCTGTGCTCGTCGATAGCAGTGCGGCAAAGTAAACGCAGCAGCGCTCAAGGATAAAGAGTGTTTCGGGTTCGCAATATAGGAATAGATGATTCTGTCAGATCAAATAACCTGTTGCATAAGCAATTCCGAGCTGTATGGCCATGGCTCTTCTTCAGCGATATGTACCAGCACTCCCAGCGGCAAACAGGTTATCTCCATCCGTAGGGTTCGTCAGGTAAAATAAGAAAAAAGTGGAAGAAAGGTCAGGAACAAAGTAATTGTCGTCCGATGACGGTGCATTATACGCACAACGCGCATCAACAGCCACAGATGTAAACAAAAACTGCTTTAACCCTGCAGAGCTAAAGGGATGTACTACATACATACGTACATAGCGATGTTATACGGTATCACAAGGCCGGGGTCCATGCTAATTCAACTAGAATATACGCAGATGCTGCATTCCACCAGACACTACACCACCACGTGAATAGCCTCTCTCTCGTCACGCGAATTCAATTAAGCGCATAAAAGAACTATGGATTTCAGTGAGAGACAAAAATTAATTACCTTACATATCCGCATAACCTTTACTGCAACGCTTATCACTTTTACTTGAAGTACGACTTGCGCTCGTATATAGTACAAGTGTCCAATAAATATGAATACTACTCTGAATATTCAAAAAACAAGCAGCGGCCAATGCCAATGTAAGGAGGTAATAGCGATAATTTCATACTATACATTAAACTACATGGAAATAAAAAAGGCACATTACATTTAACGAATTATTACACGCGTATGCAAAAGAAAAAAGAATGAATTGGGCTCGCAATGACATCAGAGACTTCCTCAGTATTGTGCCTCCCATCGACGCATCTGAAGAGCGAATATTTCTGCCCGTCTTTTGATATCTTTCGTATAAGCGACTGTCCGTGTGCGCTTGACATTCTTTGGGGGGACGTAGAATTCCAAATAGCGACGCGTGGGGCCGAACTTGTAGGGCGGATAGTAGCACCGGTTCCGCTGCGCCCTTGTGATGGAGCCTGTCTTGCGACTGTGTTTGAAAAAGCAGGGGTCGCAGAGACGCACACAGTATTCATAGATGATACTGTAAGGAATCACTTCCAGACAAATTTCGCATCCAATGATATAAGGATTGAGTTGGAGGCTCAATATGCGCTTTGAAGAGAGAAGGGGATGGTGAGGGAGTGCAAGGCGCTCGGCTTGTTTTCTCCAAATGTATTCGCCGTTTTCGTTCTTGACAGATAATAGACCTGCGACGTAGGAGCATGACAGCTCGAGACCAAACAGGGAAACAGGATCCAGCATCATGAATATTTCATTCTTTTGAAAGATAGAGTAAAGACAAAAGATGGTTAGCAATGGAAAAGAGTGATCGTGTATGCAACCACAGTTCTATAAACACCTTCTAGCACGTCATGCGTCCTTATACACCGGACGGTGCCCTACATACTCACCCAAAGCTCGACTGGAAGATGACGCGGGCCAGTAGCAACACGCTCGTGAGAACGGCGCTGGCTTCGCGTGGCTACCATGGTATTTGGTATTTTTGGATGTCTGAAAGAGTCAGGAAGAAAGGAGAACGGGGAAAAAGGTGGCAAGTGCGAGATAGGAAAAAGCCTTTTCGGACAGGTGCCAATTCCACTGTGAGGGCACCACTACCGCTTGACGATATTTGATCAATGAACCATAGAACCAAGCTCGCTAAACCTGTTTCATACCGGCTTAATTTTTTTTTCTTCCTCTGCTACATAACAGACGTCTGGTTGGTCTATCTTACGGCTTTTTCATTAGACTTGTGGACTTATCCTTATACTATCATATCTAGCTTCCATACATGACTGCGCTGGAAGTCATGTAAGGTTATCCATGTATTATATACTTCGCCGTATATATTCGTAGAGCTACCGAGATCTTTCATAAATCTGGCACGTTTTCTCCTCGCGAATATATCTTTACAGTATTAGTCTCAATTTTATAGTAATATATTTGCGCAAGTAAATCATCGGTATTGAGAGGCATTTTTTTGAAAGGAATTCTCGTAGGTCATTTACCGCGTATGAGGACACCGTCATCAACAGTCTATATGACAAAAATGCCGATAACATGTTAACGAGTTTAAAATACCATGCACTATGCCACCTAAGTCAAACAAACAGAAGTGATACGGGCGGCTACTTACCTCGCTTTCATTTGGAAGTCATCAAGGAGTATAGACATACACATCGCATCCAACTGGGAAGAAAAAGGAAGTAAGTCGATAAGAAGCGGGGTAGTCTTTGTGCTGTACATTTTACTTATCAAAAGCTAGGGATATAAAATGGGAGGACCATCCGTCTAATCTTTTTGGTGGTTGCTTAAATGCGTAGGATGATGTCTCCACTGTATAATGTTTATACCTTATCATATGGGCTTGGACAGACGCCAATGACAAACAAGCACGATGTGTTTTGTAAAAGGATGATGATGCCATATCTATGTGTATTGGCATAGTTTAGTTTCATGCTCTCGTAATAACGTGATCTCTTGTAGGCTGCCCTGTGAAACAATGCCCTGAGCCAGACCCCGTCAGAAGCATGTAGTACATTACAACTTACAGTAGAGTTGTGTCTAGCAGTATAGTATCGGTCTGATAAGTACAGACCTACTGTTGTGCTTCTTCCGAAATGTAAGACAAGCTCCACCGTGTAAACGTATCTCATTAAACCTTATCTATCTATTTGGAGTCCATGCGTCACAAGGTATTCTTTACCCCACATGATTGGCAAAATATTTGGATGTTTTTATCACAAACCGAGTTATTTTATGATAAAAAGCTATGAGAATGATATTTCACTTCGTCAGAGAGGCATGCAGTGTGAGAAAAACATGCATACATATGCATATGTCTCTTATCAACAAAAGGACCTGCCATTTTACTTTCTTTGTTTTCAGCCCCTGACCTTTTCTTCTTTTTGCGAAAATGATGTAAGATAAAGGAGGCTAAAGAAAAGAAAGAAAAGCTGATACTGATAAGGACACTGACAGCAGTCTTGGTCGTTCATGAAGGTCAAAAGCAACACTGAGGTTATTGCTTTTCAGCACAGGTTTCAAAAGTTATCGATCTTTTTTTTACAAGACCCGCGGAAAATGTGGGGTTTCCGGTTCCTTCGAGATTTTCTTTTTGATGCAATCGATTGATCATGTATGTTCTCTTATCATAGATTTTACGATAACTGTGCGCTTTTTTTTTTTTGGCTGGTGCACCCATGTGCTTTGTAAAAGTTAAGAGTTGATAACGACGAGAGGGATCCAAATGTGCCTTTATCCGGCTCCTATGAGATATATGTTTGGCTACAAAAACAAACGTCGGTCGTGAGATTTTTGGCACCAGTGACTAATGCAGGCGAATGAGAGGAGGGAGATCAA
>VAFG01000276.1:82815-123299 GCA_013461545.1 Syncephalastrum contaminatum | reverse complement strand
TTTTTTTTTTTTTTTTTTTTTTTTTTTTTACATCGGAGCCTGAGCGCCGGCAACAGGAGTAAATACCTAAAAAAAATACCTGATCTAGCCGCCGCGCTTGTTTCATTCAAATGTCAGCTATGACGCTTAATATACGGTGTTAGTCCTTGGGTGCCTTTCAAACGGCAATATCAACACTGGGTGCACGTCCTTGAAGCCGATTGCGTCAAAGGTGAATGAAGCAAGTTGCATTTTTTATCGCGCCATTTTTATGTTTGTTAAGTATACCGAACCCAGTATTATGGTGCTGGGCTTTCAGAATAAGGTTCTATTTCCTCCCGCTGATTGAATCCTCGCGACTGATTGGTCGGCGATAAAAAGGTGCCAAAAAAAAGGAGAGCTACTTTTTTGCCGTTGATACCAGAGTACAGGCCCAAGCCATGGATATCAACTGAAGCATGGATGTAAACAACTTTAAGGCCGTAGAGCGGTGAATGGTATGGTGCTGGATACAGAGTGTGATGTGCGATAAGTGCGCAAGGGCTGGAAGGAGGCCGTGTGAAAATTTTGGAGGGGCGGATATGCTGATGAAACGCTGATTGGCCGATAAAAATGATCAAAACAATCAGCAGTCGCGTTTTCCTTCCCCTTCTTTCTTATCTCTTTCTCTACTTTTCCCCTCCCAACTTTTTACACTTCACCTTTCTCCCTTATCTTCTGTATTGCCGCCATGGCTCTTTCCCACTTGTCAGCACATCAGGTCAAGAAGGAGGAAGACTCGCTCGAGAAGGGCCAGCGCATGATGCGGGTCTATCAACCGCAACTGCCCGCTACACAATCAAATGATGCCCATCCTCCTAATAATAATAATAATAATAATAATAATAATAACTCGAATCAAGAGGATGACAAGAACGCTATCTGTGCCAATTGCCAAACTACGACTACCCCTCTCTGGCGCCGCGATGCGGGGGGCAAGACAATCTGTAATGCCTGTGGTCTTTATTACAAGCTCCACCACGTGCATCGGCCAGCAACCATGATGCGCACTGTGATTAAGCGCCGCAAACGTTGCGCATCCGATAAGCACCAACAACAAGTGGGCAAGAAGAAGCACAAGAAGGAATACCTCCACCACCCCTCGCCTACCCAGAGCTTTGCCGAGAGCAGCAGCGATAGCAGCGAATCCGAAACATCTGTTAAAACGACATCACCCTCCGTCAAACCACAACAACAAGCGGACTCAATGGCTTCATCCTTGCTCCTCTCTCCGCCTACTCCGCCGGCGTCATCGTCGGGTATCGTTTTGCCGCCCATCCATCATTATCAGCAAGTCCATCATCATCACCATTATGACCTGAAGGCCCCTGCCGAGATCAAAAAGAAACCCGCCGAGTTACATCTCCCATCGCTGGTCCATCACGTCCAGCCCGAAAGCAATACGGCCACTGACCACGGCTGCCTCGATAAGCTGCGTTCGCAGCGTCAGGAGCTTCAAGCCCGTGTCACCCGGCTCTCGAGCCTCTTATCGGAAACAGTCGCTACGCTCTCAAAAATTGACACCGTGCTCGCTGACCCTACCAGCCTTGCCCATGACTGCCCAATCTGCCCCTCACAGCAGCAGCAGAAGCACAACCATGTTCACCAGCACCACCAGCACCAGCATCAGCAGCAGGAGGATCACGAGATTGCCCGCTCCCTCCTTTCCCTCGCATCGTCCGCCCATGCCACTGAACGACGGTTACCCCGTCCCATGTCTACTTCCACCAGCATGCCTGCACGTCAATGATATCTCAACACCATCTCCCTTGCACTAATGTACACACATATAACCTTCTTTCTCACTTGACGCTGTCTCTCTTTTTGTTCCCTTATCTATCGCCTTCACTCTCACCATCCGCTTCGCCTCTCTGTTCATACTGCACAAATATACCAACATTCTCATTCATGTCATATTTTTTCACTTCTCTCTCCCACGCCCTTTTCTCTCGTTTATCTCTAGCATACTACACATGACTCTTTTTCTTTTTGTTATTAGTGACATTTTTTTTACACGAAAACATAAAGGTTACGTCTTTTTAACAATCAGACCCTTGAGCATGTCAAAGCTGTTACCATCGGGTTGGAGGGTGTAACGCTTGCGAGGATCGGTGATACTGACGGCTTCGAGCATACCATAGTCTTCGGTGATGCCCTTTATCTTTGCCTGCTCGTTATCATGTGTTGTCAAAGTCACGACCTTGTCCCTGTGTGACGTGAAGAATGTACATGTATCAGTGGACAATGGTTAATTTGTTTTCGGCACTCACGTGTGCAGCCATCGTGCATAGTAGGTATCAAGGAACCACGGTCCCATACCCTCTTCGCAAAACTGTGTATAATACTTTTCAAATTGGACTAGGATGCCGGCCAGGACATCCTCGGATGTCAATCGTGCCCGGCCATGCTGCTGTATGATGTCATTGATAGACACCGTCGGCTGTGGGTTGGATAAATTGACACCGCAGCCTGACAGACAACCATGTAAGAAAAAAAAATTTTTTTAAAGAAAAAGAAATTGTAGCTTACCAATGACGAGAAGGAACTCGTTTTGCGCGAAGCTCGAGTTGACAAGCAGACCTCCCACCTTTTTGAGACCCTCCGACGTCTCGGCATAAATGTCGTTAGGCCACTTGAGTCGCAGCGGAATGTCCTCGTATCCTTTACGGCTGCGGATGCTCTCGAGAATAGAGAGGGCAATGATGTATTGGATAAATACGACGGGCGCTTTCGTCAGTTGCAGACTGTGGCGGACAAGCAAGCTAAACTGAAGCGCGCCGAGTTGAGAGACCCATGAGTTCCGTCCACGACCGCGTCCCGCGATCTGGTTCGTGGCCAGACAGACGAGGCCGTCTGGCAGCGCCTGCGAGAATGTGTAGTTTCTGTACGAAAATGGGTCCATATCTTACTTTTTACATAAAAGAAGGATGTACTTACTTGTCCAGTACGGTCTGCGTGCTCGTAATGACGTCGGCGTACAGCATCGCGTTACCAAAATGATACCACTTGCCGCCGCCCCACTCTTGGCTGCGGTGGCCAACAAGCGCATCAAAATAGGCCTTGAGATCAAAATGAGGCGTGAGCTCATGGGGTGGGCAGACAGGGCGACCCATCTCGGGAGCGGGTGAAGGGTATCGTATCTCAAGTACAGGTTTCTCATCCTCCTTGACGGACAGACCGGCGAGAGAAAGATCCTGGTCGCTCTCCGTGAGTCGAAAGGTATTGCTGGCATCCTCAATGATATGGTCTTTGCTGATTGACTGGAGGTTATTGGCGACGGTGGCAGCAATCTCGGGCCGGAGACCCGCGATATGGATGGGAGTCAAACGTGGTACCTCTGCCTCTTCTTGCAACACCTTGAGGCCCATTGAGCTGAAGACGGAACGCAGAAAGACCTTGCGCTCTTTTTCGGCAGGCAGCAGCTTTTGGGCGAGCTCGCCTGCCGAAGGATAATCGGACATGTCGTACTCGGGGTGGGTCGCAATCAGGATGGCTTTGCCTTGGCCAACCTTGCACTCGACTGCTGCGGCTGGCTTGGCCTCATCCTCACAGATACCCGGCTCAGCATAGCGAGCAAGAACCTTGACATCGTCATACTGCTCAGCATGCGCGAAATAGCCACCGCCATTGTAATACATGGGCACCGTCTGGCCTGCGGTTTCCACAAGAGCAGCGCGTGCACCCTGTTCGCTGTCATAGACAAACCCGGGGTAGATCGTGCCGCGTGACAGGCCAGGGTAGAAGGCGAGCTCGCGAGGGCCCAGCACTTGGAGCGCCTTGCCTTTTTCGAATTCGATGGTCTTGCTCGCATAATAGGCACCTGCACAGAGACCGAGGTAACGTCCACCGCCTTGTACGTAGTGTCGAATACGAGTGTTGGCCGTTCCGTTAAGATCGTTGCAGTACGGCAGGTCACGACCACCTGGGACAACGACCATGGCGCAGGTGTCTTCCCAGGGTTCGCTGCGCAGAGTCTGGGCATCGACCGCGACAATGTCGTACGCATGGCCGAGAAGCATCTTGAGCGCGTTATGAGTGTGGCGGACAGCGTTTGGCGAGGTGCCATTGCCGCTGTATAAAAGAATGTTGATGCCGTGCATAAAAGCGTGCTGCACTCGACTGCCTCGTAAAATGGTGGCAAAGAAATAAAGAGGATTAAGTAATTTCTCAGGGACAAATCTAAACCTTCAATTTTTGGCCAAACAGTAATTGGGCAATAACTATCAGGCGAGTGCCTATTGTTGTGTATACCTCTAAAACCAATTGGTTTTTTCCATGAAATTCGATCGATGGTCCTATTTTGTATACTTGAGCGAGCACGGCAAGTATACTGTCAAAAAACGAGCGTATCTTGTATATGATTGGTATTTCTCGCCTTATTTGTAGCTTTTGTATTTACCGATGGGGGCGATATTTTCCATTGCAAGCAAACATGCTATCGATATTAAAGCCCTTGTGCCTGCTTTGCATTGAGGATAACTCTCTTTCTTCTAGTTATCTCTTTCTAACAAAATCACCCCATCGTCATGAGAAGCGGGCTTCTTTCTGGTGCGTTGCTCCTGCTCGTTAGCACGAGCCAGTTGGCGAGCGCCTGCACGGGCGACATCAAAGTAACTTCGCAAGGTGACCTCGACAGCATCGGTGGCTGCCACATGTACCAAGGCGTTATCACGATCAACCAGGTCGCGGCTCAAAGACTCAAGTTCAAGGGTGTGCAAATGATCCAAGGAGACGTGGTCGTGACAGACAATGATGTGCTGAGTCGTCTCGATCTGGGCGACGTGCAGGCCATCGATGGTGAACTCAAGCTGCGCAACAATAAACTGCTGTCGCATCTAGACATGCCCAAGCTGACCGCTCTCCGCTCCTTCGAACTGGCTGTCCTGCCTGCGCTGGCCGCGCTCAGTTTCCCGGCCGGTCTATCGCAAGTTCAGACCTTCAAGGTCTCGGACACCACCGCAGCCCGTGTCGAAGGCCTCAAGATGAGCAAGTTGTCCCAGCTGGTCATTGATAATAACATCTATCTCAAGTCGATCCCCATGAGCAATATGACTTCCATCAGCGATCACGTCTCCGTCTCGGCTAACTCGCCTGGTCTCAGCCTTGATGTAAGTTTCAGTGCTTTAGATGATACCGTTACTGAATCTCCTCCATAGCTCTCAGGACTGCAATCCATCAAGGAAGGTTCGTTCCGTAACCTGGGTGGCATCGCGCTCGACAAGCTCTCTGAGATCTCTGGCGATATGTCGTTTATCTCCAATTCGTTTAGCGAGCTGAGCATCCCCGAGATTGGTGAGATCGGCGGCACGCTGACCATTTTCAACAATATGCAGCTCGGCAAGTTGGACATGCCCAAGCTGCATCATCTCGGCGGCGCACTCGCGGTCGGCAACAACACTGCTCTCGGCGCTGTGCGTGCGTTCCCCAATCTGGAGGAAGTGGACGGCTCGCTGGATATCACGGGCGCCTTTGATGAAGTGCAGCTGCCCAAGCTAAGCGACGTCCGTGGCGGTCTCAACGTGCAGACGTCGTCCAACAAGTTCTCGTGCAGTGACATGAGCAAACTCAAGAACGGTGTTATCAAGGGCAACGCGTTCGTGTGCAAGTCGGCTGTGGCGAAACCCAAGTCTCATATTCCCGGTAAGGCTGGTGTCGCCGGTGAAGGCGGTGACGATGCATCCTCCGGCGCGTCCAAAGTCGCTCTTTCTTCTGCAGCTGTCATGGCAGGCGTAGCCGGTCTCTTCGCCTATGTCTTTTAGTACAATCATAATTATGCGACATAACAGTAATCATAGTAATACATTTTTCTTTGCTATTTTCGCGTTTCGTTCTTGTCACTCTCTTTCTCATGCCGACATGTGTTGAATGTGGTGCTCCCGTCCGCACTCTATATACCCAGTACAGCAAAGACAACATTCGCCTCACCTCATGTGTATGACTTTCTACTATGAGCTCAACAAGAAGCTCATTCAATTCTTTATCATTTTGTTGTCAACAGGATGTGTGTAATGAGTTTGCGGACAAGTACATTGAGCATGACTTTGTCATCATCTTTATCGACATGCTCTTGCACAAACCGCAAGTATACCGCCATTTGCTGCTGAACCGGATATCCCAAACAAGGGAGGGAATTGAGCCAAACGTGCAAAGATTTGCCATTCTACTGATTCTCTTCGAAGTCTGTGAGTTTTATCATTTCCGCGCCTTTCGTTTTCGTATTAACTCAAGAAAAGACATCAAATGGTTTCGCCTAGAGACTTACTACGCTGACCATGATACCGCCTTTATTCAGCGCCCGCTGTACTTCCAATACTTTTATATCCTCGCCCTTTGTATCTTTGGTAACATCATGCGCTAGTTCTTTACGAAAACTAAACATTCATCTTGTTCAGAATTTATTACTTTTCATCTGGCAGTGCGTTGCGCAGTGAGGTGGCACAGACCTGGCTCTCGCCTCAATTATGTCTCAATGGCACTCATTATATCGAGCTTTGGCAAGATGCTGCTGATTCTCATGGTGATCTGGGACTACAAGCAGCTCGAGTATTCCTGGCTCGTCAGCATCATCGTACTGGCCTCCAACGTCGAGGCCATCTCAGGTAATAAAATCAGAATGTGTGCTATTCATGTCCCACTGATATTTTCCGGGTTAGTCTATCTGGGCCTCAGGTATCGGCGCGCATTAGCCATCATTCTTTTTGGCGTCCTGTGCAAGGCATTCGCGCAGTTCATCTTTTTATCCTCCACGACATCAGGTACCATTGCTGGCCTCACCTGGATTAGCTTGTAAATGCAAACACTTCATGATATCGACATGTATATACATATAACAAGTCTATTGTTTTGATATATTACGCGATGGGTGGCTTCCCCGAGTACAACATACTAACTACTTAACTATGAATTACTTTTGGTGGACATGTAAAAAAAATACAAAGGAAAGCAATCAAACGATGTTGATATAAAGAATCGTAGCCTTATACCTCTGGATGTCGGTTCAGCCAGAGCTCCAAAACCAAGGGCTCTGAGGTGTAGTGTCTATTGCTTGTCTCACTGGGACGGAGAGAGTCGTCGCCAGAAGAGCCGGTTCGGAGAGAAGAGCCAGATTCGGGTATGTTCATCGGTGAGAGCGGATGTTGCTGCCCAAAGGACTCGCCGCTCATGGAGCTGCCGCCGCTCTGATAACTGCCTCCTAGGCCTTGCCGTCGCAGACTGGTTGGTGAGCCGGGCACTATCATATTTTCGTCTTGCGGCGGTACATTCGTGTCTAGGTAGCCATCATAGTCGATCACGGGTCTGCTCAGGTGGAACCGCCGCCGCTGCCGCTGTTGAAGATTACTCGGGCCCGGTTCGTTCTCGTCGAGGCTCATCATGGACGAGGAGGGCGATGAGACAGGCGCGGCCGGCGCGGACGGGGCGTGGTGCAGCTGTGGGTTAGGTCGACTTGTCGAAGAGGACGACTGTTTGCTGTGAAGGGCCGTGGTGGACTGGGGTCGTTGCTGTTGAGCCATCATGGCAGGTGAGTTATGCCGAAGGAGAGACGCGGAAGCGGTGGAGGATGCATTGGATGAATTGGAGGACACCATCGTATCTTGGGACACATCTGATCCTCGCTGATCACGGTGCACACCGTTCTGTTGGTGGGGATGGGGTTGCCGGCGTCGCTGAGCAGGAGGCTGCTGCAGATTCCATGAAGAGGGGGGGCTGGCGAGCGGAGGGAGGTTGTCACTCATCGCGCTGCTTTCGCCGGATGAGTCGGTCGCGGCTGTGAACACTTTTTGCTGCCCGAGAATAAGGATCTTGTAGCCGCCGCCCTTGCTCTCATCGAGGAGAAAGCCGGTGACATCCTGTGGGTAGACGCTGTTTCCATGAAGGGAACCTGTTGTCATGGCAGACCAATGCTTCCGCCGGATATCGAGTACGTCAATATTTTGCATGGAGTGGACATGAAGCACATTATTGTCTTCCCGGTCTTGCCGTACGGTCTGTCCTCCGAGGACGAGCAGCTTGTGACCGACGACGACCAGAACACAGTTGAAGCGGTCCCGAGGTGGGTGACCTGTGGTCTCGAGGATAAGGTCGCGCTCGAGCGAAGTAGTGATGCCGCCTGGTGCCGCGGTGGCGACGGCCGCGGTAGCGGCTGCGGCTGCGATAGCGGCAATAGCAGAATGGCTTGTGTCGCTCTCGCTATTGGTAGTGGACATGTTGTCATAAGAGTCGCCGCTTTGTGATGCACCGCGTCGCCGACGGTAATAATAAGCTTCGGGGTGATCGTATTTGTACCAGGTCAGGTTTGCACAGTCGAAGCGATAGAGGATATCATGGACCATAACACCTTCCGGCTGGCTCTGGCAGCCGCCAAAGACATACAGGTCATTTTCAACGAGGGCTGATGCGTGGCTGTACCGTATGGGAGGGGTCTGCCTGGTGATAATGCATGACTTTATGCGTTGGCTTGCTAATCAATGGGGTCGGAAATTTGATGTGGGATACTTACCCGTGAGTGCTGGGTTCTAACCAGGTATTGGTGACCGTGTCGTAAAAGAACAAGTCGTTCTCGCCTGCATTAAGAGAGCACCAAAAGAGAGCAAGAATTGGGGGGAGTCAGCGATCTTGACCTTTTTTCTGTACCGTAATGCTGTCAGAAAGGGGTTTACCTGGGGAATCAGGACACATGCCACCAAACACGATCAAGTACCTATCCTGCCAGACATCGAGCGTGTGTTCGAAGCGCGGTCTTGGCACGTGCTTGTTCTCGGCGTACTCAATTTCGTACAGATCCCATGTCGTCGTCTCAATCATATACATTGCATTGGATAGTGTTGAAGACAGCACGCGGCGTCCTCCAAACATGTAGATACGCGTCCCAACCGCGGCGACGGGTGTCACGATCGGATGAAAACTGTTATCCGGGATATGGGAGACAAGCGTGTGTGGCACGGTCTCCCACTGGCCCGAGTTGATGTCGTACACGAAGCAGACAGGGTCCACAGTCATGAACGGCATAAAGAGCTTATTGCCGATCTTGCAGAGCGAGCGGGGGTGAAAGACGGGCGGGATGACTTGAACAGTAGGAATACGCGTGTCTGGTGGTGGGTGGAGGAAATGGTCGGGTTCATCATGAGAGCTATCCGTCGTATTAATCATGCCATCCCAGTGGACCAAATGCGTAAAGTAATCCTGCCTCGGGTGGTCGTGTTGTTGTCGCCACACCGCAGGGTCAAAGCTGATTTCATGCCGCACAAGGTTGTAAAATAAGCGACACGTCTGCGCGAGAGCCGCCAGAGAGTAGGTATCAAGCTGCTGAAGAATAACGTTGAGGAGGTCGATGCTGAGGCTGTATATTGGGGGCGCGGGCATCGCAGGATTGATGGTGGATATCTGGAGAGGAGGCCGGAAAAAGAAAAAGCTATAATGCATTGTCAAAGGCTTTTTCGCGTAAGAAAATGCACGTACACACAGAGTTAGGGACGAACACGTTGTGGAAATGACGTAAGATCGACGAGCAAAAGTCTAGCTTCTGTTGCTTATGAGGTAAGAGTCCTTTATAAAGAGACCATAGCGATATAATAATGCAAATCTTTTTGTCCGAGGAAATAAGAGCTTGCCATTTTTGGAAACGGATCCCAAATCTTTGGCTCAAATAGTTAAATTCCCCCTTCTATGATATTCTATCAAATGGCTGTCTGCCCCTACTGAGCTACAAAAAAAACTTCCAGAGTATTCTTGGCGTCTATCCTTTCGCTTTCGTTGTAAGGTACGACTATGCAAAAAGGCGGGTATTGCATCATTTGCCGATTTTTTAAAATTTAGCTTCATCCCATGTGCGTGGAATGACGTAGAAAATGTAGTCTAGGCGATGTTTAGCATTGTTTCAACTCTTTTCCCAGCAAGACCGTAGGCTGTTGTGCGTGGAGCTCAGAAAAGACAGCTTCCATTTTTTTCTTTTTCTTCTTGACTCCACTCGCCTTTATTTTCCTTTTCTCACTTGTGTCGAAGTCTAAATTCCAGCCAGCCGCTCCTTCAAACCTCCGGGGCGCCGCCACCCGGAAGCACAGCCGTCCTTGTTAGGTCGGCCTTGTACTGAATTTCTCGTCCATTTATTTTTTCCTTCAACGCAGTCACCACGTGTGTCAATCAGGCACCGCAGCAACCCAGCTCAATTTATCCTGCTCGCACTCTGCGCACGGGCACACGCGAAAGACTGGGTTAATTTAGGGTTTCGGCTACGCTTCCTGTCTCTATATCAGATAATCAAACACTTGGCGGCGCGCGTGCCACACCAAGTGTTTCGATCCTACAGGTCGGTATTTTAGGCACCCCCCGGGTATTCACTTATTTGTTTGCCAGGGCAGCTTCGTTATCTCGCAGAAAGGCAAGAGGGTATGTTATCGGTAATTTTTGAGAATGCATGCATCTTGAGCTGATTGTCTGTTTTTACGTGGACCGCATATATCGAGTAATATAGATAAACCAGTCTGGACGGGGTGGCAAAAAAAAAAGTGGAGAAAGGGCGCGGAAGGTGAACAAGTGGGCGAATTAGGTTGGCTGGACGAGCAGGAAGGGTGGGAAAGTTGGGCGGTGATCATCCAAAGACAAAAGGCGCATGCATGCACCCACGTCTCCTTTCTTTTTCCACTTTCTCTTGCTTCTCTCCAAGACTCTCTTCCCAGGAAAGAATGGCCTCTCCACTGTCTGATCTGGCGCCTGAGCTGCTTCACACCATATTCGCCTCAATGCCGTTACCTGAGGTCTACCGCCTGCGCTCTGTCTGCCGGCTGTGGCAGTCCTTGGCCCAGGAGCACATTTACATGAGCTTGCGATCTGGTCGCCATTGCGTTTCTGTCAAGATCGGAGACAATGCCCGCCGAACGACTGTCCAGTTGGTGCCGTATGCGTTTGATCAGGCAAATCAGATAATCGAGTTTCGACCGGCCGACTCAACGTTGGTGCAGTTGACAAGCTGGTCGGCTTGTGCTCGGCGTATGCAGATTCACTGTAGCCAGTGGACGGCTCAGAGCAACGTCCGGCGAGGACCCTCTCTCACAGATTTGCAGTCGCTCAGTCTGCAAGACCAAGCCCAGGTGCTCTTTCATATGCACTACAACCCGGCGCTGGAGCGTGTCTATGAGCTGCCCGGGGGTGCGGACGTGAAGCGTACGAGGGAACGCTACGTGGGCGACAAGGGCCTGGTGCTCGCGCTCAGTTACCATCATCCACAACAGCAAGAACACGCCTATCCAGGTCAGCAAATGGGGTACCCACAGCCATCGGCATCGATGCCGCATATCAAGATTGAGTGGCTCCGGGTGACCCTGGCATGGGTCCTGTCGGGCATAAAACCGGACATTGCGCCGACGCAAATTTACCCTCAGCGTTACGCGCGCTTGGGCCACGCCCTCGCTCGCCATGGCTATTTCAAGTACGACCCACTCTCAGAGGTCGTCCTGTCTCACATCGTTCATCGTGACGACATTCACAAATCTAACGACGTCGAGCTCGATCTCCTGGATTACGTTCAAGCACACACACACGAGTGTCACACGCGCCTCTCGAGGCTTCAACACATGCTGGAAGGCAGTGGCGTTGACTCGCGCGTCATCTGGAAATATACCTTTGCCAAATCCTACGTCATTGGAAATGGCTCCCTGCTCGGTGAAGAGGATGTGGTCCGCCGGATACAAGACTCGGAGGAAGAATGGCGCCTCAAGCAGCAGAGTCTTGCCCGCCGCATCGCCATTGTTCACGTCTAACCCAAACCATGCGGTCAAAGCGTCCCTCTTTATTACAATCTCTATCTATTTTTGCATTCATTTTTCTTATAACAAGTAATCAATCACCACCCATAATCAATAAAGCATTTATTTCTCATTATTCTTCCCGAAATATGGTCAAAGAAGGGAGTAAAAGGGGCGGCTAAGCTTTTTAGGCCAGAAATGAACAATGAACAGACTTTTTACTTCTGTCAATTTGACATTTTTATACGTATTACCATGGTTTATTTTCTTTCCTTTTCCTCATACCTCTTTCTTTCCCTTTCTCTTTACTTCTTCTTCTTCTTGTCTTTGGAGCAATGCGATCATTTTACGGCCTTTTCTCGCTGGTGGTCGTTCTCGTTGGCTTTGTGCTTGCGGACCAGATATTATGGGACGATCCACCCGCCCACGCCATTGTTCATGCGGGAGCGCCCCTGAACATTCAATACCGAGGTTAGGCACGAACCACACTACGCGCACACGTCTTTGTCTATTCGCCCCCCTCTTCTTGGGAGCTCACCATCATTACTGCCCTCTTTATGTAGTCCACAAAAATGGCATGGCTCACCTCAACTCGGCTGCATTGTCTTTGGTCAGGTAAAAAAAAAACCCCACCTGCGTTTAAGCGCTGCTGACATTCCAATGAAAATCGGTCAGCGACACGACCGGACGGATAGCCATGATCTTTCCAGAGGGTCTTTACAATGCAACAAGCAATAATCCGTCAGTGCAGTTTGTGTGGCGTATTCCGCGTGATATGGCTAGGGACAATTACACATTGCGCGTGGCAGGACCGTAAGTTTATCACAAAATTTCATTGTGTCTGCACGTATTAGGATACATCAACTCACGCCATTCACGCATCCGTTCGTTAGTGCCTCGTACCCTTGTTCCAAGAGTGGTGATGGTCGGGGTAAATGGAAACAGGATTAACAGCAAAGTTGTCAACCGATACTGACCTTTCTTTCTATTTAATCATACAGCTCCGTTTGGACAGTGCAAGACAGTAACGGAAGTAACAAGCTCGCTTACGATTGTTGAGCCATGATAATAATTATGATTATAATAGTAATAGTAATATCATAAAAGCACCAAATGTACTTCTCCCCCTTTTTTTCTTTTCCTCTTTTATCTATTTAAACCTTGTGTATTTTGTCAAGAATGTAATCATTCTTTTCCAATACGTACGTACGTATGGCAACTACACGGCATAATAGTAGTAGAACTGCAGAAGCCAATGCTCTCGCCATGGAGCGATCGGTGACGCGTTTGCTGGCATCAACGAAAAAGTTGCTGCATGGTCTGACGGAATGGTCGAATGGTCAAACCAGCCAGGACATTGTGCGTAAAATACACTCTGAACTAGAGACACACCTGGACGAAGCCTGTCAAGCTCTCGAACAGTCTGGACGAGATATGAGGTAATTCAAAAAATAATATAGTAAAGAAAAGAAAAGACCGCGGGGCTGTAACTGATCTCTGTGCTAATACAGCATGATTCTTGGCGTGCCAGCAGCGCTCCAGTCACACCTGGACGACATGCTTGCCTGCGAAGCATCACCGGCCAGTTTGGAAGACCACTTGCCAGGAATTCGTGACATTATCTTGAAGCTACTCGAATCTCTCAAGACTAACAAGGACCCAAAACCTCCCCAGCCCCGTCCACGTCCACGTCGTCGTCCCCATGAGAAACAACAGGAAACAAAAGACCCGTGTGAAGTTGCACTGCATGCCCTGGAAACCAACACACAGGCGATACGTCTGGGGGAGTCGCCGCCCAAGAGCGCTTCACCTACACGCCCTCCCAGAGCACGTCCACCGTCGGCCACGACCCCGACCAGCCCTCATGCCCCGCTGACACCACCGCCTCGGCGTCGGCCTGTTTCCGAAGGCATGGTGCTGTTTCTTAAGCGGGGCGATCAAGTCAAAAAATACTTGTACGACACGACTGCCCCCGTGACTCTCGCCGGGCTGCAACAGGCCTTTGCAAGCAAATACGAAGGCGTGGTGCAAGGTACCGTGTTAATCGCTGATCCAGCCACCCGTGTCATGTACGAACTGGAGGACACGCGTGATGTATTACCCCACACCATGCTGGAGCTGCGGGGTAAGAACAAAGCATAGCGGAAAACGGAGAGAGAACAAAAGAAAAACAAAAAACACAGATCAGGGTTGTTGACAGTTTATCATTATTAGAAAGTCAGCAAGAAACGACGTCCGAACCTGTCCCTGCTACTACAATAACTACAAACGGTGCTACAGCTCCCCCTCAAGATGCAGCGATGACAGCTCGGTCGGAGAAGGAGACCGTACTAGCCATGAAGGCACACATCAACGATCTGCGACAAGACATGGACAACCTCCGCCAAGTCAGCCAAGCCTATGAACAAGAAACACATGACCTGATAGCCAAGCTTCGCCATCACCTTTCTGGGAAACAATTGGGTAACAAATCAGGCAGGAACCGGCAGCAGGAGCTCCAGGAACGGTGTACAGTCATAACGCAGCAGCTCCAGGACTGTCAGGACACAGTGGAGGAGCTCAAGCTGGATGTGACGCAGCGCCGGTGCCGCCCGTCGTCAGCTCAGCTAGACCACTGTCAGGACGAAGTGAATCGCTTGCTGCAGGAGCTGTCGGACGTGCGGACGGACACACTCCATACGATCAAGCCGCAGTGGAAGGCCGAGTGGGAGGCAGAGCTGCAAGCAATTGTCGGCGAGCAGCGATTCCTTAAGGAGCGCGAAGGTTGGCTACAAGACGTCGACGAGGACCTGCAAACTCTACTCGACGTGGTGGGCCAGTTGCGCAAGGTGGCAGAGATTCAGGAGCGACAGAAATCTCACGTGCAAGGGTGGATTCTCAAGCATGATGACGACATGGAGGAGGCAGAAGAAGTAGGGTTTGACTCCGTGTTGCGGCAACTGGAGACAGTCGAAGTCGACCATGAACGACGTGTCAAAGCCCTGCAGCGGGCGGAGAAAATGCGTGCACGTGAGCTGGCCAGTCGCACGGATGACTTTGAAAAAGAGCTGTCGGCCTTTGTAGATAATAAGCGACTGAAACAAACAGGCGGGGCGGAGATGGCCGACCAGCAACGCCAGCACAGGGACCAGCAAATTCTGAAGCAGCTCTATCAAAATAACAATGACGTATGATGCAGCTACTTTTGTCCATGTCTGTCTGAGGGGGTTCCTGCGCATGTTTTTATGTGTGTGCGTGTGCGTATCAAATAAGAGCTCGCTGTGCCGAGCGCTGAGTTTGTGTAGCTGAATGCTTCAAAAAGTGAGGGGGCCAAATTTAGGGGGGCCCACAGCGGAGGCATTATTTTTCTTAACTTGCCAAACCAAATCACAATTAATGGCTCATAAACAAGGAACACCATTTCTGGCAAAGACTGATTAACGTCGTCCTCACCTATATAAAAGCTCCCTTCTTTCATGCCGTTCCTGTCTTCCGTCACGCATTAATATTCTCTCTTGTATTATATTCAACATGTGCCAAACCAACGCTCACGCTTGCAACTCTGTTTCTACTACATCTCCTCTTGTACCTACCTATTACTCGGGTTTTTGCCAATGCTGTGGTGTCGATATCACTCGCTTCAGGTACACTTAACTTTCGACTTCCTATTCATGCACTTCTCACACATTTTATATTACAGCCACGAGTTCTGGTGCCGGTACGCCAGAAGATAAAATAGCCGTCTACCTGTCTCTTTATACTCTCCCTCCCTCCCTCCCTCTCTCTCTCCTTCTTTGGACACAAATCTACACTGATAAGAACGACGGACGACGCTATGATACCTCTCAACCCACTGCACCAAACACCGCCCCAAAGACACCATCAACCGCCAGCTCACTTATCTCTTCAAGTCATTCATTCGACCCTTCTAACGCGCATGTGCGCGTGTGTGCATACAACCACCACACTACCCACCACCTGATTTCTACTCTTTATTCTTCCTTCGTTCCACAGTGCACCGCTGACATTTATACACCCAGATGCTTTTCTATCCTGTCGACAATTTTATTCTTCTCTCTTTCCCTTGCCGCTTATATATCACCACCTACACTTTTTTTTTTCGCTACTACTACTACTCTTATATCTCTTCACCTATACATATGTACATAGAGCCCCCTTTTTTCTTCGCCACCTTTTGTTCTTTTGATTTCTTCGTTTTTTCTTTGTGCCACCGGATGGTTGTTCTCTTTTTTTGTTCTCTCTCTATATCTCCATTCTTCTCTATTGAGCCGCGCTCTCCTCTATATGTATGTTCCTCTCTATCTCTATCTTTTTGGTTCTTGAATTATAAAGAAACTTGGCCAAACAACTCATTCCGTTTCTTGTGTCTCACGTGGCGGGATCTCCGCCTCTATTATGCTGCCTCGTGATACGCCATAGGGTGGCTGCCACATGCAGCAACACTGTTAAAAGCGCTGTCCCCATTATGATGATAATTTCTGCACATTATTGGAAACTCAACGCGCGCGCACGCGCTTTCGCTTTGCGAACACGCGAGAAAACAAGCGATAAATTAGATGAAGAAAGACATGTCAGTTTGACGTGTCACACACAACCCAAGTTTCTGTTCCTCGTGACAGAGGACAGAGGAACTATAGCTAAAAATCACCACTCACGCCGATCCCTTCACTCCGATCACAGCAGCGGCGCGCAGAAACTTTAATTCGCTCGGTGTTTTGTTCTTTGCAGAAAAAGTACATATCAGAAAAATAATTACATAGCGTCATCATCGTAAAAAAGAAAAAAATCACTACAGAAGGTTTGTCCCGCTGATACCGTATCTCGTTCCTGTGGCTCCGATCTCGCAAAATAGAAAGACAGTCGACCAACAAACAAAAGATCTGGGTTACTCTATTCGGTAGCTCGCACATATACCCAACCTTTTTTGTTCTCTTTTCTTTGTTGCGCTCTCATGATGGCTCCCTAAATTGTATATATATGTATATTTCCAGCTTTACGGGCTAAAAAAAAGTAGTGTGCTCGATATGAGTCGGGTACCTAGTCGGGTACCTCGGATATAGATTAGAGGATCGTAGTGGTGCTTTTTCTACGGCTGAATTGATGATACTCCTTTATTTCGATCGTATGCGTGTGTATTCTGCTATGCTGTATGCGTTCGTGTATATATGCGTCTGTATTGACTCCTCATTCTCCGAGCATGATGCATACATCAGTCCATACATATGAACAGCGCGAAGCAGAACCGAATGCTAAGGAGAAATCACAAAAATCGTTAAGCATGTCAAATGTATATACAGTAATCCTCAGGAATGAGGCTGCAGTAAATCCAGGACACGGGTCCGCCAAAGTCACGATTGCTGTCAGCAAAGTCTGGCCAGGCTCACTTATTGGTTTGATATAATAAAAATGCAATACTTAATTGCATTATTGAGTGATCCATTTGTTGATATGAGCGGATATGAGCGGAGTCATACCAAAGAGAGAAAAAAACCACGATTGGGAGGAAGGCGAAATGTTTAGGATGTTCCTTGCAGCGTACACGTCATGCTAAAGACAAAAACGGGGGCTAAAAAATCAAACATGAGAGAATAGTGGCAATAGCTTTTTGTAGATGCAGGCACTACCATTCCTGTCGTTATCCGATTTTTTTCTTTTTCTTGTTTAGCACATTTGACATTTAACTCATACCAGGGCCAGCATGTCGGCATGCTGATGATGTGACAAGATTTGTCCCGTATGCAAAATAATAGGAAAAGGAGAATGCTTCTTTTCTGTGCATTGCGAACATGTGGCAGGTCAACAGCCAACAACGGCACCTCATAGAGTATTCACACACATACACACAAAACAACAACCCATACATAACACGGTTCTTGTAAACAAAACAAATAATGGACAGACAACGCACATGGGGAGAGGGACCCTGGGCCATAGTAACACCAACTCCATGTTGCCATGGGACGCTGGCTATTTACTGCTGCTGTCGTCGTAGCGCATGACAACATGAATAAACGAGTCTGGTCGTACAGCAACAAGTTTCTGAACTTTTTTGACGTGTGTCATCATATCCTGGTTTTAATTTGTCTTTATATATGTGGATGCTAAACTGTCATCATAAAGTTACTCGGAATACATCCTGACCCAGTGGAACATTGCCATGTCTCGTCCCAACGGTCGGCAACCCACCAACCTTCATCCACGGACAGGCCTGTGACAGCAAACAGACTTCCACGTTGAAAGGAAAGTTCTGTCTCATCACTTGCACGGTAGTCGTACTTGGCTCTCACTAAAACGGTTTTAGTGTGAATTTACTTTTTTACTTGCTTTGTCACACGCCCAAAAAAAACTTACCCCAATACATAACGGGTCGACCATCCTGCAGACATGCTGGTCTTTGCTGCTGTTGCTGTGGTAGTTGTTGCGCAGGGTAGGACGGGTTGGAATGGACCATGCTCGGCGAAGGGCAGGGCGAGACCATGGGTGAAACCATGGGCGAAACAGGTGCGTTGGCGCTTGCGGAGGCCGGAATGCTGAGAGGAGGCGGGAGTGTGGGGGAGCGTGGCGCCATCGTCATCATGTGAGGGCTCGGCGGAGGTAAGCTTTGCGGCGCAGGCGTGTATTGTGGTGCATAGGTGTACGGCTGCTGGTGCTGAGAATAGGGCGATGCTGGTGGGTTGTGTTGCGTCGGCTGATAATGGTATGACTGCTGTTGTGGTTGAGAAGCATGTGTCTGCTGTTGAGGTGCTTGTTGATGAGGTGCATGTTGCACCGGTGGCTGAGATGCGTAGCTCTGGGCATACATGGACTGCGACGTTTGAGGTTGGGATGTCTGCTGCTGCGACTGCGGCGGATACTGCACGTGTTGTGGTGGATAGCTTGTGTCGGAATAACCTGACGCAGAAACCGCAGCTGCGGTGGATGCACCTGTCATATGCGTCAGGGTTTGATCGCCTTGGACCTGCTGGGGAACCGGTCGTGGTGATTTTGGCGGGCCACTGCTTATCTCTGTCGCCGCCGCCCGAAGGGACCCTGCCGACGATGCCGTCGTGCGCTTATCGGGTGCAGCTCCTGTCGCAGTCTTGTCACCAGCATTGTTGTTGTTGACTTCCAGACGCGCCAACAACTCCTCCAGGTTGCCACTTTTGTTCAGGGGCTTGCGCTTTACTTGTTTGTGCGTCTCACCGTTTGTCGGGAGGGTACCGGTGCTGCTAGCAGACGTGCTACTCGTGGTACGCGGTCGTGGAGGCAAACGCTTGTTGATGATGTTCTCCTGGGGTCCAAAGAATTCAATGTAGTCTGCAGGCTCTGTACATAAACAGTGAGATCATGTGCATGGATGCGGTATACATATCATCGGTTATTTACCTGGTGCGGTGGCTTTGGTGCCGTCTTGCTCTATGATCCGCCTTATTTCGTCGTATACGTTGTATTCCTCCAGTTCCTTTCGAATTTTCTCACAATACTAATGCATGCACAGAGTCAGTATCAAAAACATGCATGTAGTAATATACTGTACCTCATCCTGCACTAGTAAACGCGCGGAGCACAGATTGGCATAATCCCATACATTATTTGCCAGCATATCCACGCGTTCTTCTTCCAACGCCTCCAGTTGCTACAAAACAAAAATGTGAGACCGAATCATGCGTGACAGCATGCAACGTACCTCGCAGGCATCCCTCCATGCCAGCGTCCATTCTTCCACACTTGTTTTGACATTGTGAAGGGTGTTCTGATGCTCGCGTTCTGAGACATAAAGTTATGTGAGTTAAATCCAACTATCAAGATCTGAAGACCTTACCCAAGTATTTTGATGGATTATGTGTCGATTGGTATTGGTCCCGGGTCTTATCAAAGGCGAGTGTGAGTCACGTACAAGAGGAAGTCATGCTGTTTCAGTTACCTTGATGTATCTGTGAATCGTATCTTGTCGTTGTTTGTAGATAGTCTCAATATTGCGCTCAATGTCATCGAGTCGATCCTGCGCGGCCTGACACCATTCTTGCAGTGCAGGTGCCACTTGACTTTCGAGCCTGTTGGAGAGATCCAGGTGTGACTGAGCCGCCTTGTTCAACTCTTCGTCAACGGAGATCAGCGTCTCACCGACGACGATCTCCTGTTGCAGCTGCCGTAACTGGTTACCAAAATCAAGCTCGAGTTGGGCACGGCGCGTATAGAGAGTAAAAATCCGTCCTAGCGCATCGAAAGAACTCCGTACACGACTGAGAAGTAAGTCCATACCACGTCGGTCGCAGGTCTATGTAATATATTTCGGGCATGGTCAGAATAAACTTTTTTTCTCTTCCGCTGCAATACTCATTGCGGATATTTACCCAAAAGTAGTCGACGAGATGTGTCTCTGTGGACATGGGCGGTTCTGCAGCGTTTGGGGGCATGTATTATGGAGAATTCAAAAGAGAGAAGTAATGAGAAAGGAATAAAGGCGAAGTAAAAGGGAGGCGCCGATGATGAAATAGCAAAGAACGGCAAAGAGAATGAATTGGACAAGTCATGCAAGTCGTTCAAAAACATTTTCCATTTTTGGGTAATTCGCATCGAGGCGCCACCCGGATGATGGGAAACAAGAACCACGATGAAAAACTACTGGAACTTCGAATCCACGAATGCTTACACCTGTGGAGAGCTTTACTCCTGTGGAGCTACCGAGCCACAGCATGGTGATGTACGCCTTAGATAAATCGCATTCTGCTATCTTGGATGGAGAGTTGAAAAGGCCATATAGCACAGAAATCTTCCTATACGGCGGCTTTGACCTGTTTTTACACGGACCGATCGTGCTCGCATCGTCCAGCACATATACGTGTTTAACTTGTTTTTTATTGTGCTGCACATTAGTGACGATGATTGTAAGAGAAATTATACTCCTCCCCACCCCTCGCTGGATAGCTCTTTTACGTAGCAGGCGAGGGACATACCATTACAAATGCAAGCGAAAAACAGGTGAACCTCAGGTGCAAACGAGTGTTTACGAGTTGACTTTACTGCGCCAGGATCATTTCTTACCGACACATCATATACACAAAAAGCCAAAATTCGTAATTTCAAGCACGTCAGCAAAAATTATGCGTTTCTCTCGTTCTTTGATTACGTCTTATATATAATATGGCAAGCTACTTTGGTATTAATATACACATTCTTAAATACGTTATTTCTGACAACAAAGCTTTTTATTTCAGAGGATTTAAACATACGCAAAGAAGACTCTCGTCCCCGCCATCGGTACAATGTTGATCTTGATGACTTTATGACACCTGCTTCATCCTCTGGAACGGGCCGTCAGCAAGCCGTGTCAGGGGACGCCTCTGATCAGTTGCAACAGATGCTCAACACAGCAAAGTAAGGCAGTTTTCTACCCTTATGATTGCTTACGGTGACTTTAGCTTCCTGAACCAGTTCAGGGCGCAAATGCAGGCTGGCGGCGATCGCGATCAAGAACACTTTTTGGATGACCTCGTCGCTCAGATTATGGAAGAATCTCAAGGCGATGTCAAAGGACCTCCTCCAGCCTCTGAGAGGTTTATCAGCTTGCTTCCTCGGATGAAGAGCACACAAATCAAAGAGTAAGAGAAACAGTTAGTATAAGAGTATTACTAACCCAGTCATCATCTCTATTGTAGAGACGAGACTTGCATTATCTGCAAAGACAATCTGACCGAAAGCACTTCAGCAACTAAAATGCCATGGTAACTGAAATTGTGCTATGCTCTTTTGGATACTTAAACAATTTTAGCGGGCACTACTTTGATAGAGATTGCTTGGTGCCCTGGTTGAAACTGCATAATACCTGTCCGTTATGCCGGCACGAGGTTGAAACAGAGCAGCAAGTTAAAGAGGAGGAGGAAGAGGAGGCTCGTGACATGATGTACGGCTAAAGTACATCAGAATACTTGTTGCAGCTGCTCCGTAGCCGTAGGGCTTATACTTAAATCAAACAAGGTGTCACCAGCGTTCTTTACTGTCATCTATATGTAAATTACTATAAATACCATTTCAATTCAAACACTGTCTTTGTTCATGGGGATTTACTCGCTCTTTAGCTCGCAATGAAGCAGCTAACTAATTCATTTGCGCAAGATCTCAGCAGCTTTGAACAACTTTTCATGTGTTGAGCTCGACCGTATTACCGAGACATTCATTTAAAAGCTTTTATGGGAAAGCTGCAGCTGAATATCCATTGAGACCGCTATCTAAGTGACTAGCAATATGAGCACATATACTGTAGAAAAAGATAATGCATGGATTTGGTGACAGTATTGCGTCTAAACCATGAAAGAACCGTGTTTATTCCCTGCACTTCCTGGTTTTATTGTTGCTGTTCCTGCATTCATAATCAAGCTCCGTCTCTTTACTTTTTACGCTTTTTCTCTTTTCTCTTTCCTCTTGTCTTTCTTCTCCATTTCAATTAAAGCGTCGTCTGAGTTAAGCAAATAGACACGGGACAGTTTCAACTGATCAATTAGTGCGAGTTCTGATTATGGCATGCGGCCCGTCTTTAAGAAGAAAGGCTCTCTATACGCGGTCTAACGTTCTTTGCGCTTTTGATCAAGAGGCATAGACAAAACGGAACACGCTGCTGGGAATGTTCTCGCTAACAGTATGCGCGCAGAATAGTGATTTTTCAATCGAAGTGACTTTAGTTTGGCGTTCTCCTCCTCATGGAGTGTATATAAGTCTTTTCGACACTCCTGTGTGTATCATGAAAAAAGATTTGCTACCGCGAGAATGACATGAGCACACAAACGTTGAACTTGGTAAACTTAGGAGCTTTTGTGATGGTAGAAGATCTATTTGCAGGACTTTACGGACTCTTATTAATAAAAGGCTTTTGACATTGCTGCAGACGTCATATGAGAAGTCTGACTCGTATTTCTATACTTATGTGTTCATCCATTGGTGTCCGCACTTCGTTGACCATTCGCGCTCTTAACGCTCTTAAACTCCAATGAAGAGCAAAACAATACCTTCTATGTAATTATCAGATGGTCTCACCACTTTTGGAAAGCACAGCCCATCAGAAGGTTGTATACGTAGTGGTATCTGCCGGGTATGACGTTCCACAAACTTTAGTCTCTGTAATGCCTTCCTTTGGGTAAATCAAAATCTTTTTTGTTCGAGTTTCTTCCTCGCGCTTCCTTTTTCCTTTACACGTGATGGACAGCATCTGTCTTATTTTTTGGTCCGCACGCATATGCGCCATATGAGCCAATGGAGTGGCTTCTCCGATGCGCGCAATCTTATCACCGTTATTCCGGAAACTAGGGCTGCTGCTGAGTAGACGTAAGTCTGCGGAACCGTTTGCCCAGCTTCAAACTTGCGTCCCACGTACATGCTCCCCACCCTAGGCTTTTCTTTCGACTTTGGCCAACCATGCGTGTCACTTTTAATAAAACTTGTTGTTGTGATGATCTTTATCAAACATAGCCACAACGTAGACACAAGAAGTGCATGATCCGTGGGAATAACTTCGTCACGAGACTTTGCCGCGTCTCCTTTCATTAAAAGAACAAAAAGAACATGGACATACAATAAATCAATGCTGAATATCGTCGTAAACTACGTAATTCCGTAGTTCATGATGGTGGTACGATCCGTAGCATATCGGGTGCATTTATGGTGACCCTGATAAAATGATTCCAAAACCAGAAGACATCTGTCGGACTATACTTTATGCTAAGCAGCTATAACCGCAGTAAATCAAGTCCACGAAAACTTTATTTGCGCCCGGTACGCGCGTCTTCACGCTCTGTGCGCACACAATTGGTGTAATGAAAATAAATCCTACGTCCTCTCAGTCGAGCGACATACAAGTCTTTTGACTTACAACGTGAAGGCGCCATGCATAGGTCAATAGTATATAATTTAGATAGATGCTGGCAGATGGGGGAGATGGAGGGAACAAAGGAAGAAGTAACCAGACCGGAGTCTTGAGATTCGTTTCACTCAAGCAAGTCCGGTTAGACATTTTAGTCCTACCCGGGAGCATCATGTGCAAGCGCGACGCGTTGATGGATATATAATGACTGCGGTGCATGTCACTTGTCAAGGCAGCCGACACACCCCTTTTTTTCATTTCTTTTTGTCTTTCTCTTTGATTTTTTCTCACACACATCCACCCCGTCAACCCAGTAGAATACCACCATGGACTATAGTAACGGAATGCAATTCCTCCAGATGCAGGAAGCCATTCTTGCCCTGAGCGCCGTTACAGTCGTCGCTGCCATTGGCATGGCCATCTTTGCGCGCAGCTCCTTCCCTTTTGCGCTCGTGACAGTCGCTGCACTCTGCTATCTCCTCTCCAGCTCGCTCGTTGTGGCAGCAACCAAGATGAACCCCTTTGATTATGAGGGCGTAATCGGTCGTGCTATCGGCTTTGACTTTTTTGAAGCCATTTTCCCGGCCCTGGCCTGGTGTGTGGCCTTTGGTGCGCTGCGTGGCAAGCGGCTCGAAACAGACCATTCCCGCTGGCATTTCTGGAAGGGACATGGCCACGGTATCCACCTTGCCTACTTTTGGACGTTCCTCATCATCATCATTGCCATCGCCTACACTGGCTCCGAGAACTCGGGCTTCTCTAACTTTGACAGCATCGTCGGTCTGTCCCAATTCTGCGCTTATGCCTTGTGGGCTTACCCGGTATTTTTCGGCCTCCAGTGGCACTTTGCTCGCAACTATGAGCTCCCCGACCACAGCTTGTTCTTTGGCAGCCTGGGCGCCTACAGCTTCCTGATGCTGCTTGTCACGATTGGCAAGACGGTCTACATGACCCGGCTCAACTACATAGTCAACTTTGTCATGTGCGAGCTCTTTGGTATCTTTGCTCTCTGGGTTGCCATTGGTGCCGGCCGTTTCTGGACGCACAAGGCCCACGAGTCGGCCGCTGCTACGGCCAGCGCGCTCGCTGCTGGTACATCGTCTGCTGCCCAAGCGGAGCCCAAGACACAGGTCTAAAGCGTGTAATTTGCCATGCAATCCATAATCAACTGTACATGGGCTTCTTGAACTACACTATAGTAGTAACATAATATTCTTTCAAATTCTGTAATGCCTACTTACTCTAATTTTGTATCACATATCCACTCGCTTTTGTAACTCTACTTATATTAATACGATATTTTACTTGTTTTTATTTTTCCAAAATGTAACCACGGTCAGTGGCAGGATGAGAGCAAGAGAACGTCATAGCATGGCGTCAGTGCAGGAGTGGTGGTAGTGGAGTGATATGCGTGGAGAGATTATGACGTTACTGTTATTGATGATCGTATGAGCACGCACACCATTGTGTATCTGTCACTGCGTTTGGTGTCGGAAGCTTTTCCCGAGTGTAACCGAAACCTGGCGTTCCGTACGCTGGATGGCGTTTTGTGGCCCTACGGAAATGGCTAAAAAAAAAAAGAGAATCAGCCAGTGATATTTTCAGTGCAATGTTTGTGCACAAGAAATAGCATCTTGCAGTATGTGTCATGACCACTTCCTTTCAGGATCCGGAGAGCATTTGATTTCTTTATATCAGCGCCATAAATAGGCCTGGGATAGAATCAGAAGAGCGTCCGATCTAAAAATGGAGTTAGACCTAAAAAAAAAAAGAAAAAAAAAGAGAAACAGAGAGATAGACGTCGATCCGGTTACACAGGCAGAAAAAAGCAAAAGACTATATTGGAGTATAGAGTGATACTGTGCCATGCAGGCAATATAGGATGAGTTGATGAGCTGAACTAGTCCTCGTTCTTTCCAAATGAGGCCAAAGACAAAGTGGTTTTTAAAGAGCTTAGATCAGATGTGGAGCCAAGACTTTTTGGTTTTCGTCGATCTTTTTTGTCGCCCAATTGTCTAATTGTAAATCCGAAAAGACCGAAAGATTTGTTGCACTGACGGGATGTGGTGTCGCGAGGTTTTGGGTTGCAGGCACCGCCTAATATTTTTTTTGTTTCTTTACCCTTTCTTCCCGCTTTCGAACCTTCCCTTCTCCGCACCTCTTTCTTTTTTTCTCTCTTTCTCTTTCCTTCATCCTGCAATTGCTTTATCTCGCCTTTTTGCATCATGGCGTCCAAGAATGAAGATATCCCAATGTCCCTCCGGGATGAGAACGGCCAAAGCAGCAGTAGTCAGTCCTTTCTTCCCAACCCTGCCACCCAGCGCAATGAAAGGAACCATCCGGTTTCTCTCATTGCCGCCGTCATCATCTTTTATTTTGTCATCTCGCTCTCCGTCGTCTTTCTGAACAAGATCATCATGAGCGGTTTCGATTTCAAGTATGCGCTCTTTGTCACCTGGTACCAGCTCGTGGTTGCCCTTGTCCTGCTTCTCATCTGGGCTCATCTTGGCAAGACGTGAGTCAATAGCGCTTCTTGATAGTATACCAGCAGTATGTTAATGGTCTATGGCTCTTTTGTTTAGCAACAAGCTCTTCAGCATCATCCCTCCCTATGAATTCGACACCACCATCGCCAAGCGTGTCGCTCCCTTGACTTTTGTCTATGTCATGATGCTCGCGCTTAACAACCTCTGTCTCAAGTATGTCGAGGTCACTTTCTACCAGGTAATCCACAATACAAAGGAAAAGGTGGATGTGCTAACTTTTTGCCCTTATCAAAGGTGGCCCGCTCGCTGTCCATCAACTTCACCATTTTGTTCACGTACCTCATCCTGGGCAAGACAACTTCGGCCCCTGCGCTGGTCGCTTGCGTTATTGTCTTCTTTGGCTTTGCCATCGGTTCGTATGGCGAGGTCAACTTTTCGTGGGCGGGTATCTTTTATGGTGTCGGCTCCTCTGCTTTTGTCGCCCTCTACGGTATCTATGTTCAAAAGACCCTGGCTGCCGTCGACAACAACCAGTGGAAGCTTCTGCATTACAACACTACCCTGGCCATCATCTTCTTGTTCCCCTTGGTCCTCTTCTCTGGTGAACTCTTCGACATGTTGTCTACTTCCGAGGCCATCTATGACAGCGGCTTCTGGTTCCTTATGGTAAGAAAGACGGGCCCCCGGGGTGGGGGAGGGGGTTAAACGGACAAATTGTCTCACATGCATCTTTCCTCCATAGACCTTGACGGGTGTCACCGGCTTCGGCATCAACATTGCCATGTTCCTTCAGGTCAAGTACACCTCGGCCCTGACAAACACCATCTGCGGTACCGCCAAGGCTTGCGTACAGACCATCTTGGCCGCCATGATCTTCCGCAACCCCATTTCCGATATGGTATGTTATTTGTTTCACATTTCTATTCCCTCATCGGCTGACGTCAATCGTTTATTTCCATTTAGAATGCCCTCGGCATCTTACTTGCTCTGTTCGGCTCTGGTTATTATGGCTGGGTCAGATACCAGGAGCGCCAGGTCAAGTAAAAAGCTCTACTCCATATCTTCCCCTTTCCCGCATCTGAAAATCTTTTTCACCATTCACCTTAACCCACGCACACACATCATGTATCATTTTTTTTCCTTTACCGCTTCTAGATTAAAAGCATCCGATGGAAAACTTTTGCACGAGGATTATAATGGGGATAAGGCAGCACAATTATAAAATGTATATACATGACGGGGGACGTGGCTTTGATCTAGCGAGCGAGCGAGTGAGAAAGAGAGATAGAGAGATAGAGATAGAGAAGCAAAGGGATTAGGTCGGACAGAGCGATAAAATATAGAATGATTTAGCGCTTGATCGTACGCGACACGTTATCAAACAGCCGTTCAATATCAGGCGCACAGCGGATGAATTCATGGTCCCAAAAGCTCATATCCTTCATCATGCTAATAAAGGTCGCGAGAAGGCCCCATGGATGTGGTCGATTTACTATCAAACGCTCCAGCAGCACTCTATCACATATGCTTAGCCATCGTCATTTGCCCAAGCTTACTGAGGTTTACCTTGTGATTTGTTCCTTGACGTTTTCCGGCTGATCTGCAAACAGATGAAGCAGGGCATTGCTGAAAAAGTAGGTGTGGTTGTTTGGATAGCGCAGATGGTCCACAATCGCATTGAGCAGAATATACCGTCCTTCAGAAACGATGAGTGAGATACCAGTTCTCTATAACCCTACTAATAGACATACCTTCAGCGTTCAGGATGCTGAGAAGGTGCTTGTACATTTGCATAGCAGGCGTCTTTTCAATCGGTGCAGTACTTGATGCCGTTTTAGAACCCGCATAGAGTACGAGCGCCCCCAACATATCGACTCGACATTGGAACTCGCCCGCCTTGTCAACGTATGTCGCATGCTGGAGCACCGTGGTATAAAAGGATGAAGCATCGGTGGGATTGCTCGTGAATGCATCCGTGGCCGCTAGCAGTTCCTTGTCAAGTACGTCCATGTAGCTCGCGACCAGGACCGGGTCTTGCTTGAATTCGGGCAGTCGGTCGAGGCACAGATCTGGAGTGAAGGGGTCGGGCAGATGCATCACACGGGGGAAGGCGCTCAGCACCAGGTTCCGCAGCTGGATACACGAATGTGGGATGACTTGGACGAGATCCATATAGTTTTCGCAAAGAAACTCGGGGAAGTCGTGCAGGAGTACAACAAGAAAGCGCAGCGTGCCACGGTAAAAGTGGCGTGTTGCTTTCTGGAGTGTGTGTTGCTCCAAGAGCGGCCCGAGGAATTTGAGGAGTGCCAATACCAGCTTTTGACCTACCGTCCAGCCTTTACCTCGTTCGTCTCCGTTGCCAGCCAAGAGCTGAGGCACGAAATTCCGGTTCGAAACAAGTTGGAGCCAGGAAAATGCGAAGCCAGGAAAGCTGTTTGGCTGCAAGGTATACAGCGTATCACTAGAGCACAATCCAATGTTCAACCTTGGCGGTGGCTCAGAAGCTGTCTCTTTTGCTTACCTAAATGCCATCGTGATACCATAATGGACTTTGGTCGCCCGAATTTTGCTCAGCTCGGCATACAGACTGGAGAGGATCCTCAGGAACGGGCGCTGGTTAAAGTGGACACCGCGCTGTTCATGGTTCTGAGCCAGTACCAAGACAACCACCGAGAAGGCCCGCCAAGCGAGCGCGATTTTCTCGCCCTCGGCCGAGTTCTCGAGCTTGACCATATACGCCACCAGCTTTGCAAATGCGTCCATGAGAAGCATCGTGCGTTTCTGGAGTGCCGAGCTCAGGCCCTTGAACGATAACGCATGGTCGAGGCAGGTCTCAACGCATATCCGAAAGAAGAAGCACTGGCCATCTTTGCCCTTGGTCACTGACAACACTTTTTTCGCCAGCTCGCGGTACAAACTGTTGGTCGCGAGCGGGTGGTGACATAGCCGGGCCCATTCGGCAAGCAGCATGCGCAATTCGAGACAGTCGAGGCCGTGTTTCTCAACAGTGCCGTACGGATTCTCGACTTGTTTGCGCACCTCGTCGAGTAGCTGGGTCACGCTGAATTCGACTTTGGGGTTATCATTGGATCCCAGCGAAGAAAGCATTTTTCTTTACCTTGGGGGAGCTTCGTCTGGCCCAGCAGCAGCGAGCTCTTGTAATGCAGCAAAGGTCAAGGTATGGTCTTCCAGAAAGGTGGTGGGCGAGGGTGATAAAAGACATATCCCAAGAAGATCGACCGCATACTGAATGACGACGTCTTGCCGTGCGCGTATTGCTTTGGCGAGCTGGACGTCGTACTCCTCGAGGGGTATCAGTTCGTGGCGTATCAGCATGGCGACAACAGGTGCATTGTATTTGCGCTGGTCCCAAGTGAGCAAAAAGGATATAAGGATGCTTTTCTTTTTACCTCGTCGTTTGCGTATACAATCCACGACAGGGCCTCCTTGGCGACATCGACCGAGAGTTCCAACAGGGACTGAAGGAACCCTGCATATGCTTCGAGGGCAAAGGTCGTATTGCTCTTGTACAACATGAAGACAACTTTCTCGACAAAGTTGAGCATGGTTTGAAGTGGAGTTGTACTCTGGGAGATGAGCAGAGGAATTTGTCGCATAAGTAAACAAATGTCGTGGTTGGGTGGAAGGAGTGCGCAAGTCGATATTCCCGAAGTACGAATCAACCTGTCAAGCTCATAGAGCATTTGCTGTAGAAAAAAGTCACCGTGTCAGTAGCCTATCTAGTGTAAAGAGCAGTAGACTTGCCTCGAGTTTTGCATTGAGTAAATTACTATTGACACCGAGTGGAGGTGTTAATGAGCCATTAAGGAAACCACCTGCAAAATAGCAGAAGACCAAGGAAGAAATAAGGTGAAATAAAATACAATATAGAATATACAAGCGTCAGGATCAAAACGGAGGCGATATTCATATGAGCGTACCGAGCTCAGGCGAGCGAAGTTGTGGGTGTGCCGATTGCTGAAAGGAGTTCTGATCAAACATGTTGTCTAGTTGGCGTGATTCGGCTGTAGAGGAGGAGGACAAGGGAAGAAACCTTCGGGCACGAAAACAGGCTTCTTTGAGGAAATCACAAATCAGTCACGCACGCACACACATGCTCTCTCTCTCTTTTCATTCCATTCAATCAATCACTTATAGAGTTTCATCCATTGATTTAGATATTGCGCAATTTAATCTATCTACTCTTTTTTTTTTGTAATGTCATCGTATTCATTGTACTAATACTATGTGCTATGGATATAATGTGGGATGAATAACGAGAAAAGTTTTAACGCCTATAGTATCATGCGATACTGCTGCTCTTTATGGATCGTTTCACGTAAAAACGCCAGCATCAATGGATAAGCATCATTAACTCAATCAACAAAACAATTGACTTTGCTACGGATTCATATTCTTGCAAAGAACAATAGAAAGGATTGCCGATCTGTACGCATTTGGGTTGCAGAAAGTCAATGAGAGAGACTAGGAAGAAGAAATCACAGTCACTGGACTGAATTCCTTTTGAGCCTTGTTTTTCCGCGCATTTGACACTTGGTCCATTTTATACACACACACACACACAAAAACATGCTCCGTACCACGCTCCTTGGACTGACCAAGCGGATAACCTCTCCTACTGCGACGCTCATTCGTCCATTCTCCTCTCGACCTGACTTCCTCGAAGCCACTCCTGCTGAAGCACAGTCCAAACCTGAACAACAGCGAAACGAAGAGCAACCCTCTGCCGAAAAAAATGACCAACCTGCCATGGATTTCCTCATGTCCGAAACCATCTCGCCTTCTGAGCTGCGCATTACAAATGAAACCTTCAACTCCTTAGAGCAGTACCAGGGTCGATCCATTGGCAATGTGACCAACACCATGTCTGCTTATTATCGTCTGAATTCCATTTTGAGAAACAACAACGTCCGTAAAGAACTGCGCGCCAACCGCCACTATGAAAAGCCGACGGTGGCCAGACGACGAAAGAACATTGAGCGTAACCGCAAGCTGTTTGGCGCCATGGTGAGCAAGAAGGTCGCCCTCATTATGCAAATGAAGCAACGGTAAGAAAATACTATATAATCTCTTGGATGTCACTGACAACATTTTCTTTCCAGGGGCATGTAAAATTACACAACATATAAAAAGTAGACGATGTATTCATTTCATTCTTTTTTTTTCTCTTTCAATAACCATCCTATTCACGATCAATATTTTTCCGTATACTCAATGGGCTCGTGCCTTACAAAATCGTTGTGTATGTAACCTCCAGTCTGAGAAAGTGACAGTCTCTCCTTTTGTGTGACCAAGATGTCCTGAATAATTCTATGATGTGGAGTGTGAAGACAATTCCGAGTTATATTACTGTATCCGTGATTGTCAGCGTCAACACCGATCGTTTTATTTTCACGCTCATGGTACGTAATTCTTCATAACCATAAAGGACAGTATGGGGCCAGCCAAGACTCTCTAAGCATACAACAGGTATGTCAAAACAACGCTCGCTAAATTGGCACGCCTTACACATGAGCACGTTGTATAAAGCTCGAAGTATCCAATAGGTATTGTGAACTTGTAAATCGTACGCAATAAAAGTACTTGAATACCCTCAATGCATTTACATAGAAACGACTAGGTACACATGACTGGACACTGTGGATATATCCACATGTAGTGCGAGTCGTTGTCTTTTTCCGTATGGTACGCCCATACGTCAACCGCAAAAGTATAGCAATTATTCTCCCTCCTTTATTGATTATTGGATTAGCTCTAGGCGCCTTTGAAAGTTACGCGCATCTGCACGTCTGCACGTTGAACACAGGTACCTTTTTTACCTGTTGGCGATCCTAAACCAGGAAGACGGGTGTCCTCTGAAAGCAAGAAATATCAAAAGCTGTTGAGCTACGCTTCATTTCTGCAGACAACTGTAAGAGCAGAAATTCGAATATTGCACGGTTTAGACTGGTTAATCCTGCCTTTCGGTCGCACAGACATGCATTGGGAGTAAAATCATCGGCTACTCCTTGTTGACCGAGATCTTCCTCTCTCGTCTTGTCTCTTTCGTTTAAGCACCGACACTGAGTAAGATTCAAATGCAAACAAACAGAGAACATAAGCTAGCTCTATAAACACTCCCATCAACATTGCCCGCATAGCAACTCAGATGTATACAGCAGTAATGAATCAAATGATAACCACGATAGTGATGTGATATAACTGCATAAAATCGGCGTCATTGTCATTTATGAGTAAAGTATAACTGTGATACTTGACTCCTGATGGCAGTAATGAGAGCAGAAGAATAGAGAACGGAAAATAGAAAAGTCTCTTTATCACGAGTTCCGATGCGAGTTTCATAGAATGATCACGACAATGAATAAGGGGGGGGTGTGTTCAAAAGGGGAGCATTAATGTTTTCCCGATCAGTTTTACTTAGTATCTCTCTATAGTTCTCGGTCCAGCAGTTGCCAGTTACCATGATAAGAAGATCCAGGGGACAGAGAAAGAGAGGAAAGAAGAAAAAGAACCGAAGCAACAACGAGCGCCCGTCGTTCGGTTTGTCTAAACGATGAACTACGGAATTATATAAAAATGTGCACGAGCTTATTAGCGTTGTTAGTTCATTTCTTCTCTGCTTTCTCATACTTTTTACACGATGCGTATCACTTTGTGCCTTGTCGCTTTTCTGGGGTGCGTTGGCGTTGTTCAAGCCCTGCCTGGTGTGGCTCAACCCTTTGCTGACAATCAGCCCAACTCGAGTCCCCAACCGCAGTCAAACGCTCCTCCTGCCCAGCCTTCTACCCCTTCACAGCAGCAACAGCCTCCTCTTGATGCAAGTAGCAATCAGCCTGGCCCTCAGCCATCCAATGCAGAGAACACGCAGCAGCAACAACAGCAGATGATGCAGGGCGCGCAAGACCCGGCTTCGAAATTGGCGAGAAGAAAGCGTGGTGTGTGGTGAATGCGTTTTTCCAGAGTGGTAGTTTTGTAAAAGATCCAACCATGAGCTCCAAAAGAAGCAGAAGTACGTAGCAGTACCATAATAGTAGTAATAGAATCGTAAACCAGAACATTCGCCTGTGTCTTTGTCTCTGTCTGTATCATTTTTTTTTGCAATTGCCTAACTGGGCATATATCTTAATTTGCATCATACGTACAACTCTTCCTTTTTCTTCTGAGAGGAAAGCGCGTATACAGCAGGCCCAAGATAAAAAGAGTCATGTCTGAGGAGAAGGATCCTGAGGAGAAGCAGCTGGTACAGCTTATCGATCGGTCAGTGTCTTTTCTGCCGTACAATGTCAGCTGGTTGCCCAATGCGGCCAGTCTTGTAGCCGTAGGATCGTCTTCACGCAACACTGGAACGGTCGCTGTCTACGCCATTGTAGGCGAAGAACTCACAATCGACGTCGAGGTATCCCTTATCTCTCATTGCACTGAAACCGTACTCATATGAGTAGACCGAAACTAAAGAACGCATACGTTGCGCCGCACTAACAGACAAGCTTGTCACTGGCACATTTGAGGGCGTTCTGCAGCAATGGTAAATTCACCATCGATCGCGTCTATTTGCCGACGAGAATTGACCCAGAGTAGGGATCTCGAGCGCATGGAGCGTCCCGCCTCCACGACTAAAGCACATGAGACGATCATCAATATGGTGGCCACAAAAGGCACAGAAATACTGACAAGCAGTCGAGACGGCATTGTCAAACTATGGGATACGCGCCAGCCAGACCCGATCGGCAACATTTACAGCAAGGAACCCAGCCTCGATGCCTGGTCTGTCGCCTTTGGCAGCAATGATACCCGCCAGCTCATCGCAATCGGCTATGAAAACGGTGATCTCGCCCTCTTTGATGTCTCGGCTGCTCAATACGTTTGGAAAGCTAACGTTGGTGCAGGTGTAAGTCGCAAAAAATCATGGATATAGTGTATGCGTTTCTTTAACGATGAGTAGATATGTTCTCTCGACTTTTCAAACAATGATACCACGCTCGTTGCAAGCACCTTGGACGGCATGACCGTCGTCCAGTTTTCGACCGATATCACCGTGTCAGAGAAGGTAGATCAACTTAACCTTCTCCTTTTGGTTACTCATCTTTCTATTTAGCCGAGCAATAAAGTCACTAACTGGACGGCCAAGTACCTGCCTCAAAACGACCGCTTCCTCGGTATCGCTGGAGGAGACGGCACGTTTCAACTGCTCAAGGATCACAATCGTGTGGAAAATCTCAAGGTCTCCAATTATCCGACCATGTCCTGCGACTGGCATCAGGACAAACAGGGCCTTTTTGCAATCTGCTCCTTTGATAGGACAATCAAGGTTGGCATGGCGCTGGAAACATCATAAAGTGAACATTATTGAATAAAAAAAAAAAGAAAAAATTCACACAGATTTGGCGAATATGCTGTACATGTTTAATGTCATGGAATGCTGATCATATGAGACAGAGGCGCGATAGTGGCATTAAGTTTGTGATGTGATGAAACAGGTGTGCGTGTGCGTGTGCGTGTGTAAGTGTGTAGTGTGTACATGAATAGGGAATAACTTGGATGACGATGGCTTTACTTTTTGCGCTGAGCGGCCCACTTGTACTTGGCGAGGCCATACTCATCCTCACCGATCTTTTCTCTACGTCCTTTGCCCTTTAAAAACATGTGTGAGTTTTATATCTCTTATATAGGTTTTTTATATAGCTTACCCGCAGAGCCTTTTGGATCTCCAGCTCACGCTCGACACGGGCCAGGTGCTGTTCTCGCTGAAGACGTGAATCCAACTCTCTCGCCTTCTTTTCACGTTCTAGCCGCATTGCCTTGAGAGCATCCTTGTTCTTTTGGAAGTCAATCTGCGTTTTCCGCAGCGTGTCGAGACGGGGTCGATTGAATTTGCGATTCACGAGTTCGGGTGCTGTTTCCAGGTGTTTGACAGGATCAAATGTTTTCGCTAGATTACGATGTGTTAGCATGTCTAGACTCCACTAATTCCTTTTGTTGTCTCTTACCAGACTTTTCATCATCGACAAACACGATATGATTGCTCTTTTTCGGTTTGATGTCTTCCTCCTCTTGTTCGTCCTCATCATAGACATCCAGCATCTCGTCGTCTTCAGCAGCAAGGGCTTCATCGAGGAAATGCATAGATTCTTGCAATTTGGCTATTTTCTGTTGAATGGAATAAGTATCCCTGTATCTTAACAATGCATGTGGTTCTTACCTTTTTGGACAGATCTCGGTGGTATTTGATATACGACGTGTCCTGAGATTTCATCAGCGCAACCATCTCGGGCGGCAGTTCTTCGTTTCGTTGTTGGATATGCACACCACCCTACAATATGAAGAATAGTCAGTCACTGCAAAAATACTCGTTCTTCTTCTCCATTTACCTTGGTCTTGGTGTTGATCATTTTGAAATAGAATTCATCTGGATTGCGGGCGAGCGCCTTTTCACGAAGGCCCTTGATCGTCTTTTCCTTGCGATGGAAATCCTTGGCACGCAGCAGGTAATCTTTTTTCTTTTCCAAGAGACCCAGCTTTTGCCGGCTTGCAAGCTGGCCACGCTCCTTGTGATTACGACGTTGGACCGCGTTACGGAGCGACGACATTTTTTTTTATAAAGATCGAGGATTAAAAGATACAAAAAATATGCAAAAATGCAACCGCTTCGAGATGTCCCCCATTTGGGTTGAGCTCCAAAGCCACTTTTGGGATTTTCTCGATTTCCTGGACCTGAAATGGTGTCACCCAAACTCGCCCGTGTGAATATCCGAATCATATCATCCCATTGTTGTCGTTTCATCTACTGGTAATAAATAAATAGGACAATGGATAATCAGCAGGAAGAAAATTGGTTTCCGGGCCAATAGGCACCCCCTTTCAAATGTCTTGCTGCTGTGTGATATCGTGCTGTTGTAAAAGAATGCCCAAGAATGCAGTATCTTTCATAACATATGGCCCTGACATGAATACTCTACCCTCTTTTTCTACTCAGTTCCACCTTTCCTTTCATTTTCTTCCATCTCTTTCCTCTAGCGCTCCATTTATTACATTATGAAGAGTATTCTCTGCAGTGCTTTCGTCCTGTGGGCATGCACCACATCGTTTGTCGCCGGCAGCTGCTCAGGCGACCTCAAGATCAGCTCCCAAGCCGACCTGGACGCGCTTCGGTCGTGTCAAATCTACAAGGGTACGATCACGGTGGACCAGACGGCAGCCGCCCAGCTCACGTTGGATGGCGTGACGATGCTCGAAGGTGATCTGGTCGTCATGAACAACGAAGGTCTTTCCAAGTTGTCGTTTCCTAAGCTACATGCCATCAATGGAGCCTTCAAGCTCGAGAACAACAAGGCCCTGAATGGTCTGAATATGCCCATGCTGAGCGCGCTCAAATCATTCCAGGTCGCGGTGCACCCTGCTCTGCCTGCCATCTCCTTTCCTGCCGGCCTCGCCCAGGCTGAAAAGATCGCCATCTCGGATACAACCGTCACCAAGATCGACGGCCTCTCATTGAGCAAACTCTCAGAGCTGGTCATTGATAATAATATCTATCTGCGCTCCATTGACCTCTCCCATATCTCGGACATATCCAAGTCGCTCATCGTTTCCGCCAACTCACCCTCCTTGTCTCTCGATGTAAGTTTTATCTTTGGGCGTCTATGAAGGTAACTCACATGTATTCTATAGTTGTCAGCGATCAAGAGCGTTCAAGAGGGCTCATTCCGGAACCTCGCTGGTGTTTCTTTGAGCGGGCTGAGCAAAGTAGCAGGCGATATTTCATTCATTTCCAACACGTTTGATTCCCTCGAGATGTCTAATCTCACTGAGGTTGGTGGTACGCTCACAATCTCCAACAACAAGAAGCTTGCAAAGCTCTCGGTCCCTGAGCTCACCCATCTGGGTGGCGCCCTGTCGCTCGGTGACAATACGCAGCTCAGTCTTGTGGACGCGTTCCCCCACTTGGAAGAAGTCGACGGCACGGTGGATATGACCGGTTCCTTTGACGAAGTCCAGTTGCCCAAGTTGTCCGATGTAAGGATAAAAGAGAAAAAGGGAGACTATAATTGCCTCTCGGTGTTGACAATAGGAATCTTTTACTAGGTGCGTGGTGGACTGAATATCCAAACGACGAGCGATAAGTTCAAGTGTGATGAGATGGGCAAACTCAAGAACGGCGTAATCAAGGGCGACTCGTTTGTGTGCAAAGCACGCGTGTCCAATCCCAAATCGGGTCTGTCTGGCAAAAATGGTGAGGCAGGTGGCAACGGTGGTGAAAGCAGCGGTGCCATTCAGTTGACGCAGAGCGTTACTATGGTGTTCCTCATTGCCCTGGCCACGTCCTGCATGTAACGAAATAAGAAGAAAAAAAGGAAAAGCACCATATACTATCGCATTCATATAATCCCATCTATATATCACCCAAATGCACACACTTACATGCCATTGAAGAAAAAAAAGATTATTATAATACACAAATATCTATTCGACTCTTCTATCCAAAACGCTATGCAGCTGGCGAGCGGGGGAGTCGAGCGTACCAAGCAGTTTGCGAGCAGGTGCTTCGAGGACACCAGCCAGCTCAGCCTGGACCATGGGAAGGGGAGGCAAGTTCACGACCTTGAGTGCATCAGCCTGGGTCAGCAGGGTGTCATCGACCTTGCCGCCCAGCAGCATCAGTTTTTTGTTCTTTGCAAACGCATCCATGGCCGTCTTCAAGACCTCGGTCGATTCGGTGTTGGCATGGAGGACGCAGGCGGGACCGGCAGCAACAAGAGGCTCGAGATTGGCATATTTGGTTTGGCGAAGTACAGCGCCAAAAACGCCTGAGCGGATGACGGTGAGTTTGACAGGCACATCGAGCTTAGCGAGCTCTTGTCTTAAGAGGGTGAACTCTTTGACGTTCAGGTTGTTGTGCTGGAAGATAAACAGGACGCGGTCTTGGTTCAAAATCGATTCGTATTGGTGGTACAGGTACGAACGTCGTGGTGGGTGCACAGGTGTCTTTTGTGCCGTGGTGGCATCTATAAAGTATATAGTTGTCAAGCGTGTGTGGGTGTTTGACAGTTTGACAATTACATGAGCGAACATTCGGGGCTTCACTCCGGAGACTACGGGAGAGCGTTGTAGCAACTACGGTGGTGGTAAGTTTATGAATAGAATGGAGAAGGGAGAAGGAAGCTTACATGACCGTAACGCCATTTATGTGTGTGTATGTTGCAGGAAGAAGTGGAAGCGTAAGCCACAAAAGGAAGATGGACGAGGAAGGAAGGGGTCAGGCGATTCCAGGAAAACTCCGCGTTGCCCAATTCTCTTATTATTCAACATTGCAGCTTCCGTCTTTTTCTTCATTCTTCTCCTCACTTACTTGATTTGAAATGGCTCGTAAGGATCGGCGATTGCATCTTACGTTTTAAAAGAATTCATTCTGAAAAATAGCAAACTATACTGCTAGGCGGTAACCAGCGTGAACAGGCTCGCTTGAAGAACCAAAAGAAGCAAAAGGAGATGAGCAAGGGCAAGTCCGACAACAAAGGCATGACCGTCAACCAGAAGAAGGAGAGGTACGCATTACGATAAAACAAAAGACATATCCGCTCAATTGTGCTCTATCAGTGACGCTGCCATCATGCGCGCCAAGCAGGAGGCTGCCGCCGCAAAGAAGGCCGAAGAGGCTGCCAAGAACGGCGGAAAGAGCTAAATACCTGACAGCATCCATATTTTTTTTTCATTTTTTTTTTCATCCTGATTTATTGGAGATACACACATCATCTATTGTATTCCCAGTAAAGAGAACCGTTTACCATGCCAGACAAGTGATGGTAACGTGATTAAGACGTCGCCAAATGCCAGCCATGGCGGCGGAGAGGTCCTTGTCCGACTCAATGAGGAGAACAATATTATGCTCGTTTGGGTCTGACTGGGAAAAAAAGGCGAGACGGCGGGCAGAAGCGAGGCTCATGAACGAGTCTTGGTCGATATAAGGCTCAGGGCGGTTCAGGGTGAGGGTATGAAGTGCACCTTGGCGGTCGGGCCTGCTCACGTGGTGATACGCGAGCACCGACGGGTGTGGCAGCGGATCTAGTCCACGCGCATGCAGCACTTGATTCAGACTCTGGCGTAAATCGTCGAGCGTCGCCTGCTGACGGTGCACGCGCACCGTGATAAACACCCGTGGGCCGAGAAACAGAAACACTTGGAGACGCTCGTCACAATTGATTTTGCTTGCGGTGGCAGGTGCGGGCGGCAGCGCTTTCGTTCGGTGGTACGGCAGGTGATAGTTGAGAAACCGCATCAGGTCCACCATCGCATCTTCTCCCTCTTCTTCTGAGTTGAATAAGAGCAGTGCAGCTGTGAGAAATCGGTTGAGTTCTTCTGCCTGACGCTGCCGTTGCGCTTTCTTGTTGAGCCACCGGACCCGCTGAGCTGGTAACATGGTGTGGTGGCAGCGCGAATTATTCAAGCTATTCTTGAGCGCATGAGCGAGCCTGATGAAATCCGGATACTGGCGCTGGATCCGGTAGACCGGCCCATGGACAGGCACAACCTGGATGTGGAACCAGGTTTCCTTTCCCCGGCACTCCAATGATACGATTGCTGCGTTTTGAATGTACATGAAAGATGTAAATAAATAAAGAGAGTGCTCACTTGGGCGTTGTTTAATTCTATGTACAAGGACTGCTCGCACACATTCCATCAGGAGGTGCTTCAGGGGACGGGGTTTAGGGTTAGGATCCTCCATTCCCCACTTGTTCTTACCAACCAGCCCACACATACCCCTCTATCTCTCTGTCTTTCTTCCTATTTAAATTATATACACGCATGGTGACCCACACGGATACACACATGGAAATAAAAGGCGGCGCGATCCACTTACTGTTCACAACGAGGAGACGTCGAAAAAAGAAGAGAGAAAGCGAGAAGAGAGAAGAGGAACTGCTTGTTCAGAAAGCAGGTTTTGGAAAAGCAGAAAAGAAGGTTGGTATGTATGTTTATTTGCAAACCTAGCACGCACACCCGGGTTCATGAGACGGTCCGCCGCTGGGTATATGAATCGTATCCGGAAAATCGCTAAAATCGCAAGGATCGTGGTCAGTCTTTCCGACAGATCGCCAAACTCCTGTTCCTTTAACTTACATGTCTACATCCGTTTCGCGCGAGAGCGCATTCTTCGCAATGGTCTGGAACGCTTGTTCCACATTGATCGCTTCCTTGGCAGATGTCTCAAAGTACCTACATATACAAGTGTCGGCCCACTGGCGCTTCGTCTCTCTTTTCGTTGTCACTTACGGCACGTTGCCCTTTGACTGACACCAGGCCATGGCGCGTTTCTGAGATACCATGCGTCTCGATTCTTCAACATCAATTTTGTTACCCAGAAGAACAAACGGGAACTGGTCGGGATCGCGCGGT
>VAFG01000276.1:57568-82593 GCA_013461545.1 Syncephalastrum contaminatum | reverse complement strand
AAAAAAAAAAAAAAAAGCGACGAGGTAGTTCTCTTACCGAGCGACTCGAAGCTCTTGCCGTTGTTTACATCGTACGCAAGCACACAGCAGTCTGCACCGCGATAAAAAGCAACGCCGAGGGACTGGAAACGTTCCTGGCCAGCCGTGTCCCAAATCTGTATACTTTGCGTTTGAGATCATACCACCCACCTGATATAGAGTGTTATTTATACCTGCATGGTAACAAGACGATCGTCGACGAGGACTTCCTTGGTTAAAAAGTCGGCACCAATCGTGGCCTTGTATTGACTCGAGAATTTCTTGTTGACATATTGATTCATAAGCGATGTTTTCCCCACACTATAAATACAGTAAATATAGGGTGAGATACGCATGCTCTCTCCTTCTTTGCGTCATTGCCGAGTACCCGCTGTCACCGAGAATAATGACCTGGAGACAATCGTCAGTCCAGTGATTTGTAAGCGCCTTTTCTTTTCTTCCTTACCTTGAGCAAAACTTTCTTTCGTCCAGACGACATTGTGGCTGCGAGAGAAAGGAAGAGGTCGAGAGGGAAAGAAGACAAAAAAAAGAAGCGACTCGACCTTTTTTCTTTTCTTTTCGGGCGGGCATTTCCCAAGTTGCGTTGCATGGTCACCTGCCTCTCGATTTCAAGGTCAGGTCCTTCCTGTCTTACACCTAAAAGGACTGCAGACTGTGATCCTAGCATGACACTTCAAATTGATCGCGGAATAACATAATTCGTGCTACTTTTCGGCTTATGAGTTGCTGTTTTCCCAATACCCTCCCTATATGGTGCCGTCATTTTGTCTCCTTCGCTGATACGTATTGAAAAAGCTCAGTTAATTCATATGAATTTGGATTCAGCGAGGCGGTAAATGAAAGTGTATCAATGCGCATTCTCTTTGTTTCGCGTTATCCTCCCCCCTCTCCGTTTACGGCTCCTACCTACAATTTCATTTCATTCATTTCTGCACATTATGCCTCTAATAAATGTATAGTTTTAATCATTGTAAACTTTTCCCCCGCTCCGATCAGATCCTTTTTCTGACTGTCTATTCCCAATTGATCTCCTATCGGTTGAAGGCAACGTTCAGAGCGAGCAGATATGCTAGCCAAACAAGCCAAGTACAATGGACAGTAACCGGATCTACATATGCCATAATTAAAAACTGCCGGCGCCAGACTTTTAAGGAGACATACAACAGGAGGATTACCTGCAAACCTCGTGGCTATCCATCATGAAAACATTGCAAAGCCGAAAAAGATAGCAGCTGTCAAAACCTTTAGCCTTAAATGCATTCTCCTTTTCTCATTCTCTAAGGTCAGATGGTGAACGAGAAAAGTGGGATGGAAGCCGAGGATAAATGCAATAAAAACGGATGACGCGATAAAGACGAGGGAAGGCCATTGCCGTGCATAGACTAATATAACTAATAGCTAACGCTTCGTATGCACCACTGCTGCTATCGCTCTATAGATCACTATACTTAGGCTGCTAAGGCCTCCAGAACATGCCGAATGCGTTACTGCTTGCGCTAGGGGAACAGAATTATTGGAATACATGCCATGTTCCTCCGGCTTTACCCAGTTCCGACTGATACAATACCAGAGCCTTTCCCTGCTGTTTTCCATTGACTTGCCACGTTCAGTGAAACCGTCAATAGCGCACATTACGTTTTCATTTGCCGTTGTGGAAGTACATATCGCTCATAAGTCTTAATACGTTGTCAATATGATATGTCGTGACAAACGAGAAGAAAGAAAATAAAAAGAGAAACGTTTTGGTTCAGTACAAATAAAGAGCCTGTGTGCACAGTTGCTGTACTAGAAGAGTTTGCCTTTCCTTGGCGGATTACCCTATACATAGGACCCCTTCTAGGAAAAAGCTGGAGCATTAATTTTGTCTTATATCCTTGCGACCAATTCTATCTGATGGAGTCCAGACCCACACAGACAAGAGTATTAGAAGGTTTTCCAAAGGTTTTATTTTTAAATACACGAGACCCAAGCCGGGCGAGTAAAGACGAGATCACGAGACCAACACTATAATAGCTGTCTCGCACTTCACGATAATATAAGGTTCACCTACCCGCTTCTACGACGACATGCACAATGAAACACTGTATAGTTGATGTGTGCCCTCCCCCCACCCCCCGAAAAACCGGGATGGGGGACGGTGCCAAAGGAAAGAAAGGAATGGTATGATGTCAGTTGCATGGGACAACTACCAGAAAGAAAAGAGGGAAACAAAGGAACGGATTGGGGAATAGAACAGAAAGAAACGAAAGAAAGTGGCGGGGAGGGGGGAGGGGGGAGAGTTGGAAACGGAAAGACGAGGATAAACGAAAGAAATAAGAGGAAGAGCACGAAAACGATAAAGAGAATCTGTGATCGAGGTTTGCCTGATCTACGGAATGCAGGGAGAGAACTCTACCGCTGCTGTGGATGCCACCGAGGAAGAAGATACCGTGGTTGGTACCGCACCATCATGCACTGTCGCCAACAACGCCGCCGATCCCGATATCACGTTCCCCACACTGGCTGATGTACTCTCGTCCGTGCTCGCAAAAACACGCGTCGTTTCTTCTGCTGTTCCCATACACGCCAACGACGACACCGATTCCGTAAAGCCTAGGGTCAGCGTCGAGGGGTGGACGACGGTTGTTGCCTGATGGTAGTGATTGACAACGCGTTCCAATCCGGTCGTCATACCATGTACTGACCTCGTCCCGTTCTTTTTGTTCTCGTATCCGGGTCCGTAACCAGGTGAATTGTGGTGAGACTCACCGGTGAAGGACGGTGGCGGCAGTGAATGAGGGAAAAATGACGGATAATGAGGAGAAGGCGGAACAGGAGGAGGAGGAGGAAGCTGCTGTGCTATTTGATCGCCTCCATCGCCGGTTTCATCACCACAAGGATGGCCTGAACGGCCGACATCATCGACGCGACCACTGCGGGTGTTCTCCAGATCCGGCCTCACGTCGGGTGCTACTGATGGCACGCTGCCTGCAATCCACCTATGATAGACATACGGGCGAGTGTCCGTGGCCGTCTCCAGCGAAATGTCACCCACCATCATATTTTGGACATGCCTTCCGCCATAGTCGGGCGCCACCAGTCTCTCTGGAATCGACGTGCACCGCGCACTGCTCTGAGCCTCTTCCTCTTGCTGCCGTCGCCCCAGTCTGCTGCTGTTGTCTTGTACATGCCCCCGCTGTACTTGACCTTGGCCTCGATGCATCATTGATAATCCTCCTGCGGGTCGGGCTTCAATTGACTTCCCAAGTTTAGTTTCTAGCACCGGGGCAGATGGCGTCAGAGTCAAACTCGCTTCACCTGAATTACGAGAGTACAGCCCACCAGCCCGAACTCCGTCATCCTTGTCACAATCGCCTGCACTGCTTCCACCATGGTCGCCTACAGTCCTCTGGACGATGGACGTCATCATGCCAACCGCGCACCCTAGTTGCTGTATAGAAGACGATGAAGGTCAGTCCAGCGGTTACGTAGAGTGACAGGACATACATGTTTCTGCTGTTCCATAGTGGCCCAAACCTCAGCAAGTTCCTTCTCGACATGTTCTACGTGCAACGTCAAATCGGTCACGCGGGAGCTGAAACGATCCAGAAGTGTCATCACGCTGGCTGGAGGAAGGTCGTGCTGCGAAGGCGAATGACCGCGGTGATGGTGGTTCGTGGGTTCATCCTGGTTGTCGGGGACCGGTGGATCGATCATCGTAGAGGCATACTGAAATATTGACCTACTCCTGGGTGTTTTGCGTTTGATATTCGGTAACCATTCCTTGTGGTCACGATGGAAATCAGGATGCCGAAAATCGCACACGAGCGGCTGTGAATGCCTCCGTTGCTTGTGGGACCCCTTGGGGCTGATTTTTTGGAAATGATACACTACAGACAGGTCAGCAATGGCATCATCAGTTTCTGTATTAATATACTTACTGTTTAGTTGCCGAATAAAGCTGGACCAGTTCCGATGCTTGAAATACTGGGGGAGAAGTTCCTCGGAAAACCGGGCCGTGTCATGGATACGGAAAGCTGAGCCGTCCTCGACCCATGATATCAGACTTGCATATTGGCTCTGCTCAAGCAGACTAGGGCAATCGTTCAGCGTTTAGTTTATTCGTCTAACAATGGCCGAAGCATGACTTACTGGAAAATCTTGGCGCTGAATCCGGTAGATCCCGTGTTAAAGCCGTGCAGTTCGTTATCTGAATATGGGGCAGCTCAGATGCATCAGAACAAATGAAGCGAAAAAAGGACCATACGGTGTGATATAGCCATTAGAGCGGTTGATATGCTTCCATGAGCTTCGGTGCAATGTCCAATACAACGTGCAGAGTCGTAAAAGAAAAGAGCGGACAACAAAAGAGAAAAGGCACTACGTGTAGAGGAGGAGGGCCAGAAACTTGGAAATCTCCGATAACCGATTAAGTTGCGCCCATCTTATCGAGGTGTGTAAGTGAAAGAATTGAGTCTATTTCAAACCAGTTTGGCAGCTCTGCACTGGCATGCACTAATCCCTATCACCTAATCTGATCTTTCAATCATATGTGAGGTGCTGCAATAGAGAGAAAAGTACGGTACCCTTCCCAGTCAAGCTGCTACTGATCTTGCCTGTGTCAGAACAAATACCTGTCACCAACAGAGACCATGACTGCACTTGTGACACTGACTGTTCCATCCACATAGACTGCTCTTTAACGTATTCTGTTACATTTTGCACAGCGTAGAAGATCCAAAATAAAGGTGCTATGTACTAACTTCTACTTCCTGGCAGGCGTGCAGCAGGTTTCGCCGGAGGGTTGTGGACCTAGAGCCTACTTTGGCGATAAGCTTTTGTTATTGTTGTCAACCATTGGGTCTAATCCGGTAGCTTGGATAGATGACCCTGGAAGGTAATTCTCATGAGATCGACGCAGAAAAGCACAGAAGCCGACGACAGCCTGTGTCATTGGTGCGTCGGTCACATGCGTCGGACAAATGCCACATGGCTTTCCTTGAAAAATAAAAAAATTTGTTACAAAAATAAGAAGCAAGGCAACCTCCTCTCCTGAGTATGAGAAATCATATATCGAGAAGGATGTCGTCAGTCAGGAACAGGTATATAAGAAGTTAAAAGTTTACTGAATGCCGGTCATTGTTCCCAGGCGAGAGTATATATAACAGCACAACGAGTAACAAACAGACGAAACAGGAATCCTCCAGGTATGTTTCTATCCAACCACGCGAGACGGTCGAATCGTATCACCGATATACCAGATGATATTTTAAGAGAAAAGTCAAATTTATACAGATGCATGCGCAAACTTTTTATAAGAAAACAAAGGACAGCAAGAGAAATCTATGAACAAGAAAGAACAGAAGTACAAGAAAGGAGAGGGGAAGTGTGCGTCTAAAACAAGTGTGTATACAAGGAGCTTTACTCATGTTGGGGAGTGTTTTCCCTGTAAGCAGAGGGTGGGGCGCCGGGAAGCGCAGCAACGACGGCATTGCGGCGGCGCAGGGCATACAAGGGTAATGTGATCACTTCGCCTTCAAAGCAGAGAGTGACTGTCGCACTCGGGCTGCGTTGTACGTATTCCGCAATACGCATCGCCGAGAGTGTTTCAGCCATATCAAGAACTGTACCGTCTCGTTCTTCAATTGAGTAGTGATAGTCGTAGTGTTTAGCAAATGATGGCTGATGTTGGCAACACATGCTGGAAACAAATGGAGACGAACGTTAGCAAAGTGGGTAAGAAACGGAAGAAGAGAAGGAGAAAGTTGGAAGAAAGAGGAAAAGAAGAAGAGATGCCGAGAATTGTTGTCCTAAAGTATATGATCCGGCGACAAGCAGTCCTAAAAAAAGAGGCCCAGGAAAACAGAGAGCATTGTAAAGAATGAAGGCCGACCCGGCCACACAATTTCCTGTATGTACGTTTGGGAGAGCGTCTCGTCGTAACGTCTTTTTGTGGTTGGGGGGTGGGGGAGAATAGGTCAGGCGTGTAACACACCTATTCCTTTTGAACAAAGACGTATATCAAATATTTTTGTGATCTGACCCTGCGCAGTAAACGCAGGATGCACACTTGTCTTTACGTTTTTATGTTTCTTAGCATATTTATCATTGTTAGGATGCTTCTTCATCAGGCTGCAGATCCTTTTCCCCGTCAGAAGGTGCCTTGAAGGCCACGAGGAGCCACAGACAGAAGGTAACTGCCACCATGCAGAGCAGAGTGGCCGGGAACGATTGGATGCCAAAGTGCCCAGAAATCTGACCTGTCATAAAAGGAAAGAGGGCTGCACCACCTGCACCAACTCTACAAGAAAATAAAAATCATGCACAAATAAGGTTCACAATTGCAATCATGGGTTCAAACCCTTCTTCCTTTGGGTACTTTTACCCAGATAAAAGGACTTACCCCGTCATGAAACCAATCGATGTCGCATGCATGGATTTCGGAAGCGCGCTGGAAGCAAGCGTGAGCACACCGGGGAGCATAGGACCCAAAAAGAAGCCAATGCATATGATGGCTAGAAGACAATATGAGAAGGAAGGAGGCAAAGATAAAAGTCGGACAGCATACCTGCCGAGTCGACTGCAATCACATCGACGGCCCACAAAACAGCGACGCACACCTCAGTGATGATACCAAACAAGGCGACCATGAGGCGAACGCCATATTTTTCTGCAAGATAGCCCAGGACGATTCGTCCGGCGGCTAGTCCACCCCAGTAAGCGGACACGACATGACCCATCTTGATCATGTCGCCGTGACGTCCCTCGACAAGGAAGGTGTAGGCCCAACCGCCGACGCTGACCTCAGTTCCAATGTAAACCAGAATGTAGATTGCGCAAGTGATAGTGACAGGGTGGATGAGCGCCTTGCGGATCAATTGGCTTTCTTCGATGGCAGTGGACGTCGAGGCAGCTGAAGTTGAAGGCGATGTGCACGTGGAAGACGCCGATGACGGCGAGCGTCGGAGACGTTGTTCAGAGTCACATTCACGGTCACCCACGTGGTTTTGATCGGTGCTGTCAGTATCCACGTCCGAAACGCCCAGCGCAACAACCAACAGCATCGAGATCGCAAAAGCACTGAGGATGTAATATATGTAGTTCCACGGTGAATGAGAAGCCAGCAGAGCAGTTCCCAGCATAGGGCTAAGCATGCCACCCACACCATATACAGCTATACGGGCGTAAGGCAAGACAGAGAAAGAGACCGGGATTAGTTTGAGGAGGCTTCAGTTGTTTTGAGTCTTGATCTCACCGTGTACCACGCTTAGCATGAAGCCAGCGCGAGGCATACCACTGGCGATGACATTCATGCCTGCATCCAAAAGGGCTAAATAGATGACATTCGATATTCCAAATTTAGTGTTATGCGTGAAACATATTGTATGTCAATGTAATCAACAGATTTACCAATACTTGCGCCTTGCATGAACATAAAGCCGGATACGTAATCAAAGGCAAAACCTTGCCCAATCAAAATATAAGACAGGGCGACCGAAGCCGCACCCAGGAACAGCGCATTGCGCTGCCCTAATTTTTGCACGAGGTAGCCATTTGCCGCAGCAGAAAAAAAGAAACCTAGTGCATCCCAAAAGAAAAGGACTGACACTGTCTCGTCCGGTACTTTATAATATTCTTTCAACCGCGGGAGGATCACACCCTACATGCATGACAATTCATGTCGACCCTGTTTAGTATATAAACCAAAAGGAAAAAGAGAGAGGAAAAGAAAAAGGCACATGAACAGAAAAGTAAAATATCAAACACATACAAAATTTCCGTCGTTGAGACCGCAAAACAAACTTATACAGTTGACGGCAATGAGCGATCGCATGTAGGGCCTGAGATCGCGCATGGACTTTTTGTGTGAGGTGTCTTTATGGCTTTTCTGCTGTGAGCCATAGTGAGTGGTATCCTCTGGCCTGGTGGGACTGACAGGCCGGGTATCGAGGAGCGGCTGTCTTTCGCTATTGCTGGTGTTGTTGTGCATGCGTTAATTATAATTCGTACAATAAGCCGAACGAAAAACAAGAGCCAAAAGATAATTTAATCAACCAACGGAAAAGAGAGAGGGAAAGAGAGGAAGAAATGGAAAAAGGAAAGGGCCCGAATGTCGTGCAATGGACGTTGCAGCAAAGGGCAGGCAGTACAGGTTGCAAATAGGCAAACACTGTGGTGTTTCAACCTCCCAAAAAGAGACCCTTTCAACCGCCGCATTTGCTGAAAATCTAACCCAGTCTTCACATTACGCCATTCTTTGGTTTTTTTATACTCTATACCATATATACAATGGAGGAAGAAGCCAGAAAAAGAAAAGAACGTCTTGCCGAATTACGGAAACGCAAGCTTGGTGCCAATGCAGACGATGCCCGTACGAATGCAGAAGCAGAAAAGTAAAAAAAGATTATAATGCAAAACGCGCGCCTTGTTCTCATCTTGCATCGTCATGGGTTGTCTTGTGATAAAAAGATCACTAGCCTTCCGAAGTTACACCCCCAACGACGAGAAGCTCAGAGAAAACGTCAACATTGCCACACCGGATGACATTACCGACACTGTCGAATCCGAAACAAAAGATCTGGCCAAGATCGCTATTGCCCAAGCCGCCGAAAAGGACCAGGAGGAAGTTGTACGTCAACGAATGGTTCTGTAAATCGCTCATCACCTGACCTGGCTTGTTTGACAGGATCTCTTCAATCTCGCTCCGAAAAAACCCAACTGGGATCTGAAACGCGATGTCGAAAAGAAGCTCCACAAACTCGATCGGAGGACACAGCGTGCAATCCTCGAGCTGATCCGTACGTATAATTGCACAGAAACAAAAAAGGTGTAGCACACTCAGTCATTTGGTTATTAGGTGTTCGTCTGCAGGAGACCGGAGACACGGATAATATGGCAGAAGTCATTGCCAGTGCAGAAAAGCAGGCCAAATTGGAAGCAGAAGACGACGACTGAAAACATTGTACATTGAAATTGAATATGCACCACATCATTTGCAACATTGATTATACACACACTTGTTTTCTTTCTTCACTGTTGGATCATCTTTTCCTCGAACGCCTTGACGTCCTCGATCGGCAATCCGCATGTAAAGTGCTCACAAATGTGGGCAGCCGTCTGGTCACTGTCAGCCAACTGGGCAACCACCGCATTCTTTTCATGGATCAAGCCGTCCTTCTTGGCCACTACAACCACCTTGTTGGGCACAAACGCTTGCGACACAACCGCCTTGAATGGCTGCAGCTTGTCCTCGTTGCCCGTCAACACGATCTATATCACATCCATCTTGAATAAGCAACACACCTCATGCAGCATTCGCTTGCTCACCTGCTTCACGCCGTTCGCCATGAGCAAGAACGCGTTAACCAACGATGGCATCGCATACGGGAAGCGGTCCATCGTGGCATGGAAGAGCTCAACCGTCGCTCGCGCCTTTGTCACGTACGACTCTTGCTCCAGGATTGTACCGAGTCTGACCAAGTTCTTGAGCGACACCGCGTTTCTATTTAAAAATGGATGGTTCAGTATGGTATGACGCATGCGTGGTCACTTCTTTCTTACGCAGAAGGCTCAGCACCGTCTTGTTCTAAACAAAACCCCATGTATGAGTTCTCAGATCACATGTCAAAGTAGAACTTACCATCCTTCATGCGGACCAGGATGCTTTCATCGTTGGCCACGTTGTAATAACCACCGTTCGCTTCGTCATAGAACAGCGAATTCTGCTTTTCCTGGAGGTTGTAGGCCCATTTGATCCACTTTTCATCAAACGTGGCTTCATACAAGTCCAGAAGACCCTGCACAAGATAACTAATAGCATGTCAGATATACATCGTTGGTTTCTATTTCCTTTGTACCTGTAGTCATCGAGACAGCCTTGGATGGCCGACGGGCCGGTGCGGTAACTGCGCAACAAGGTGTGGTTCGTGGGATCGTACAGCTTCTGTTGAATAAACTCGGCCGCGTTTGTCGCGAGATCCAAGATCGGCTTCTCGCCCAAGACCTGATACGCTTGGGCAAGACCGGAAATCATAAGACCTGTTTGTTTGTGTTATCAGCGTTTTGTGCTAGATACCGTTGGTATTGTTACCGTTCCACGAGGTGATAATCTTGTCATCGCGATGGGGTCGAGGGCGTACCTCGCGACGGTATTCCCAAAGCTTGTCCTTGGCCTCCGCCAGAATCTGCTCCAACTCAGGCACAGACATGGACAACGCCTTGGCTGTCTCAGCTATCGATGTATTCTCGGACAGGACATTCTACACATCGCCTTGATTCAGCCAAAGCTGATATCATGAGGTGAAACTGACCTTGTTGACGAGCTCGTTATGCGGATCTTGAGCAGGGTTAACATTACCGCTGGTCTGCACTCCATAATGCTGTCCAAACACTCGCGCGATGTCTGCGCCCAGGATACCTTGGAGCTCCTTGGCCTCCCAAACGCAAAACGCGCCCTCTGCGTATCTGAGTGAATACATGTTCCCCGTTTCAGCAGTTTGTGCCTTACCTAGCGGCTTTGCGTCTGTCGAACTTGGAAGCGAGTCGGCGTCCTCGGCTGAGTAGAAACCGCCTTCTTGGTGCAGCAGGTCGCGACCAACATAACGGATAATGTCGCGTGACACGTTGGCATAGTCTTCGTCTCGCGAGATCTGGTAGGCTGTGACATAGGCGGAGAGGAGCTGAGCCTGATCATACAGCATCTTTTCAAAATGGGGTACGTGCCAGAACTTATCCGTGCTGTAGCGGTGGAAACCGCTGCCGACATGATCATGGATACCTCCTTGCGCGATTTTCTAACGACATCATCAATCGATCAGCAAAGCTTTCTGACATGGTCCATACCTTGAGTGTGAACATTGCCATGCCCAGAGCATGCTTGGCATTGTCCTCAAGCGTCTTGTTTTGCTGAGCGTAGCCATAATACTCAAATAAGAAACGCAGTTGCACAGGGGTAGGAAACTTGGGTGCGTCACCGAAGCCGCCGTTGGCCTCGTCAAAGGACTTGTTAAAATGCTCGTATCCGGCGCCGGCAATACGGTTCGGGATCAAGCTCGCCATCGCGCCTTCTGGGTTCTGCGGCTTACCCTAACATAGATGTCAGACCATGTGAGGTGACACACACACTATATCCTTCTTACTTCGGCATATTGCCTAATCTGGGCAATCGTCTTCTCTGCGCTTTCAGTCAACTGGTCAGGCCCGGCCTGCCAGAGCTCGTTTACACGTTCGAGGAGGGTGCGAAATCCGGGGCTGCCGTGCGCGTCGCCGGGCGGAAAGTACGTGCCTCCAAAAAAGGGAGCGAGGTCGGGTGTCAAAAACACAGACATGGGCCATCCGCCACGACCTGTCAAAAGCTGGATGTACGTCATGTACAGCTTATCGACTGCCGGGTTCTCTTCTCGATCCACTAAAACAAGAGTCAGATAGGCATTGACACGCGGTATCTACATGCCTTTGATGTTGACAAAGTGCTCGTTCATGATGGCAGCCGTCGCCGCATTCTCAAAAGATTCATGCTCCATCACATGACACCAACTATATCAGATCTGTCAGTCTATGGGTATAAATAGATGAGCGGGGGTTCTTACTGGCAGGTGCTGTAGCCGATGCTGAGAAAGATGGGCTTGTTTTCCTTTTTGGCTTTTGCAAATGCTTCCTCGCCCCAGGGATACCAGTCCACCTGGATGATCGTTTAGTTTCTGCAGAATGAGAATGAAAAATGATGACGTTTACCGGGTTCCGGGCATGTTGCTACACACAAAACAAGACGTCCGTCAGGTCAACACGCAACAAAGAAACTAGGGCAGCGCATCTTACCAAAAGATAAGGACTTTGCTCGCTAATCAAGCGGTTCGTCTTCTGTTCGTTGGCCCGAGCAAGAGTCGAGGCGTGCAGGGATCGCGCACGACCGAGTTGGATGAGTAATGACGGCCGACGCACCGCCTGTGGGGTGACACGTGCAGTCTGACTGCGCAGCAACGCGCCTGCCGGGCGAACATGCGAGCGCGTCGTGGCACGCATGGCATTCCAGAATGGTCTCATGGCAATGTCACGGTACGAAAGGGAAAAATAAAAACAAAAACGAGACAGGGTACTCAAAAGTTTGCGCGCAATATCATTTTTGCATTAAATTCTTCGGGATTTGGAAATATCAAAACTAGGTAACTTAGTCGACGAGTCCACCATGAATCCAGCCATTCAAGAAAGCAAGCGCATGGAGGGGCTGATCCTCGGGGACCATATGACCTGCTCCATACACACGCAAGAATGCCAGTCGTCCGTCTCTGGTGGATCGCAGTTCGCCGGCTGGTTCGTTGTTAACCGACCAGGGCCGGTCCGGGGCGCCGTCGAACTCTGCGTGGCCCGACCAGGGCATCTCAGTCACCCAGGCCTTATTGCCCAGCCAGTTGCAGATAAAGTCGGCGTCACCGGCATAGATTAAGACTCGGATGCCCGATTCGAGGAGCGGCGGCAGCTTGCGCACATAGGGTCGCATCCAGTCGCCGGCCTTGCTGAACTGGTAGTTGATCCGTATGTTGCAGTTGGCATAGTCCACTGGCAGGCCCAGCTCATCCACGCCTACCGCAGACTTCACCTCGGGCCGATTCAAATACTGTTCAAGGCCGAGCAGTTTGTCGTCGCACAGGCTGTTGTCAATGGCTATATAGGACAGCGTTATTTACAAGTACACACGATCTCTCCGACTTACTCTCGCATTTCTTGCGAATGTCGTATGGGTCACGACCGCTCAGATTATAAAAGGGAGTGAGGAAAATCTGGTTGCATTCGGCGCCAGCCATCGTACACGCCTCAGTGTCGTTTGGTGTGTTATAGCACTGTTCAATCATGGCCTGGCATGTAGGATACTGCGCGTCCATCTGCTCACACGTATCCATATCCAAGGTCGCACCATATTCGCTCTGACAGGCCATCTGGCCATAATACTTGTACTGCGTCAGTGGGTCAGTAAGACCGTTACCGATCAGGAGACTCTTGAGATTAATTGGGGGCAGCTCGCCCTCTTGGTTTTTCTGAGCCACAACACTGCCAATGGCAGGAACATAATGACCAGCATCTACAGCAAAAAGGATGAGCGCTGGAGCGGCATAGACTTGGATATCTTACAAGACTCTCCAGAGAGATGGAAGTCGCGGTCGCGGTATTCTGTTTTGATTCAGGTGAGTCACTCAAAAGCAAAAGTATGTTCTGCTCACGTACGAGGGAATTTGGTGAAGAAGAGTTGAAGGAAAGCGTACACATCAAGAGCAGCTGCCTCCGAGTCTTGAACCTCGTTCGAGGCGTTTCCATGAGAGTATCCTACGTTGAGGGGCTACAAAGTAATAGATGCGGTGAATATGCAGATCATCTCTTTACGACCACATGTACCTGATCCAAAAAGATAACACTCGCATTCTTATTCCAAGAATAAGGATTGAAGGTTGTACCGTCGCCGTCTTGGTTGATCAAGCATGGTCTAAATTAATGAAGCGTGAGATGAATCCGACTTTATGAGCTATACTCACCCTAATTCAAGGAATAAACCGGTCATAGAAGAGCAGCCAGGCCCGCCATTCAACCACAGTACGACGGGATCATTGGCCGGGTCATTACGTGATTCAAAGAACCAAAAGAAAAAGTGTTTATCTTGCTCCACATCGAGGTATCCGCTGTACTAGAAGACCAGTAAAGAGATCAGGATACCCTATTATTGCTCTTTGCTTTTCATTACTATACCTGCTTGACGCTGGGATCGCAGATAGCTGCATCGGGTTCAGTGAGGCGTACAAGGTACTCAGGAAAGGCGGGATGGGAGACGGAGGAGGAACGGGCAGGGACTACGCCTGTATCTTTAAGTAGGCTTCGGCCGTCTTCGCCGACGTAAAATGACGCACCCAAGACGAATGGCAAGAAGAGGAACGCTAGGTACGTTTCTCTCTTCATATTTCTGTAGAAATTGAATCCACTGACCATGCATTTATATTTATACATTCAAGAAGTTTGTTGGACATTGTCCTTGTGTATTTTAATCATTTATTTTAAATGAATCCAAACATACTGCTCAATTATCATTACCAGCGTTTGCCACACTAAAAATGGACAGACATTGCTGCGTATCTCCGCCTAAAGTCCACTTTTGTTCGTTTTACACACCAAGGCACATATACCATACGCTTATAACTCTTACGCGTATAAGCAATGTCGTCGCCTGCCGTGAAACAATTCAAAGCCCTTGGCGAAGACGTCTGGAAGAATAAAGTCGAAAAGATTGCAAGTGGATGAGGAAAAAACACGTCCTTGTGTTTGTTGACTTCTAATTGCTTCTTCATCCCTTTACAGAATGCCGAGCTTTTCACCTTGACTTATGGCTCGCTCGTCGTCCAGCTCGTCAAGGACTTTGAAGACTATGCCGAGGTAAACAAACAACTCGAGAAAATGTAAGCATAGCCCCAATCGCTGTTGTCACCATTCATAACACTTGTTGGAAGGGGCTACAATATCGGTCAACGCTTGATTGAGGACTTTTTGGCACGCTCGGGTATCGGCCGCTGCACCGATTTGCGAGACACGGCGGAAGCGATTACCAAGATTGGCTTCAAGATGTTCTTAAACATTTCGCCTACGGTAGCTGCCTGGTCAGCCGATAACAAAGAATTCTCCTTGATGTTTGACGAGAACCCGCTTGCCGAGTTTGTCGAGTTGCCCGAAGACGCTCTTGAAGGAGGTCTGTGGTACTCGAACATATACTGCGGTATCCTTCGTGGTGCACTCGAGATGGTATATCATTTGGTTTTGCATATATGAAAACTTATTTTTTGGTCTAGGTGCAACTGCAAGTCGAGGCTACTTTTGTGGGCGATGTGTTGCGTGGCGACGAGTCCACCGAGATCCGCGTCAAGATGATCCGCTACCTTGAGGAGGAAGTTCCGGCTGGCGAGGATTAGATCTACCATTTTCCTCTCTCGCTCTCTCTTTTCCATAATGTCTCTCTTACTTTTTGTAAATACCCAATACGAACCACTCGCTAAACTACCTATTGATCTGCCTATCCATCCACCTACCTATCTATGGCTATCTCATTGAGGCCTTTATGATCAAAGGTGGCAAGCCGATATGGAACATATTTAAAGTGAAAGCTATACATAACACAGAATGACGTCCATTCTGCTCTCTTTATTTACGTCTGTTCGTTCATCATGGACACCTGTTTGCCCAGTGTTTTGTGTGCATACCGCAGTTGACTCTGTAGCAGCTCACTCCCGTGGTAGATGGCCTCTTCGATCCGGTAGGTCTCCACCTCTCTTGATGGTGAAATGTGGATGATTTTGCGGCCAAACTCGGTCAGCACGAGCTTTGTGTGATTAAAAAAGTTGAACTGGATATTGAGATGAGAAATGAGTCAAACATATTGATCGAAATTTACCTGCATGGTGCAGTTGGAGAGTCGGAACACGACGGCTTCGTCTGTCGCGACATATTTGGAGACATAAGGGATGGAGTATGTGTTTATGTGAAGTTGGGCTGCTGCCTCGGGTATCATCTCTCCAAGCCCCATGAGCTTCTCCTCCATGTAGCTTTTGTAACTCGCCATCAGCCGGACCTTTTTTTCAATATCCTTTGGTATATAGTCGATGTGGTAGACGGTGGCCATGCTTGGCGAGCCGTAGTTGCCATGCACGATATAATTAAAGGATCTACAGCAAAAATGAATGGCCGCGTATAAAAGAAAAAGCAGTTCCTACTTGTCATCATTGGTCGTCAGGCTCGTGGCGTCATTAAACAGTGCGCCCCGTGCACCATTGATCAGACTGTATCCTAAACCATACTTTGGCAGTTCGACCCATTTGTCCATAAACACCGTATCGGTCGACCAGGTGAGGCAAGGCGAGGACCGCCCTGGATCTTCCGTTGTCTTTTTAAAAGCGGTATCCAAGGCAATGTACATCCGTTCGACGATGGACCGCCGAGAGGTGACTGGTATACTTTGCTTTGGTGACGAGGACGTGGAGGCCGTCGTGGCGGGTGATTTGGTTGGCGACCTTTTGACAGGTTCAGCCACATCGCGTCGCTTGCGTGCGGTTTTTTCCGTAGGTGGGCTTCTATGACTCGCATGAGATACTCTTCTGAGCAATAAGACGGACCTACCTTTTTCCCAGCGACTGAGATGGCTGCCTTTTGTTAGGCATGGGAAATTCAGCTCGTGGATCAGGTATGCTCTCTGCAAAGAAAAATGCTAAGTTCCTCATTGTTACTATCCACACTTCCACGCTTACGAGACATGAGCCTCAGTGGACCCTCGGGCTTGCGGTCGACATAGCTCGTATGCACGTCAATGGCACGCCGTAAAGCATCGCCTGCACTGCCAGGAGAGGCCATGATACGTTGTGGTGATTTTTTAGGAAACATTTCTTCCTCTGTCGGCGTATATTTTCTGGCAGAGACGGGTATACTCTCAGGCAGACGGCCTTCCTGGAAGAACGGATGTTGAAGAATCTCGGGTACGGACAGCCGTTGTGCTAAAATAGAATGGTTGGGCCTGGTGTACATCAGCGTACGAGTGACTTACATGGGTCGTTGACAAGAAGCTTGCTGATTAAGTCTTTGGCAGCGTCTGAGATGGGGACGTCCGCATTCGAGGGAAAGGTATAGGTTGGTAGAGACGAGTTTTCGCGAATTTTTCTAACCGACAGGTCGGTGCTTGCTCGGGTATGTATGATTCAACTTACTTGTATATTTGCTTGACATCGCTTTGTTGGAACGGGTGCTTGCCCACAAGGAGTGTGAACCTATCAATTATTAAGTGTATGGACCGATAACGATAATCTAGGGCTTACATGACAACACCGATTGACCATAGATCGACCTTGTGATCATGACCTTTTTTGGGAAAAAGAATCTCGGGTGCGATATAATTGGGGGTGCCGCAGACCGTTCTAGAGTAGGGTTAGACGATGAGAGACTGAATAAAGAAAATCATTACTTTTTGCGATCTTGTGAAGAGAGTAAAAGAGCGGCGAGACCAAAATCACCGAGTTTGGGATCCATGTTCTTGTCAAGAAAGATATTGCTCAACTTGATATCTCGATGAATGACACGGTTATCATGCATATAGCGACACGCCTCCAAGAGCTGGACAAGGAAGTAACGGGTTTCTTCTTCGGTGATCCGTTCCCGGCGCTTAATCATGTCGGCGAGTGTCTATCACACCAAGTTAAGCTTAACTCATTTGATGCTTCTTTACGATTACCTTGTTCTCACAGAGCTCGACAATGAGATAAACGTTGGTGGCATCTTCAAAGCAGCCATAGAAACGCACGATGGTGCGATGCTTCATGGAACGATGGATATTGATCTCGGCAAAGAGTTTTTGCTTGTTTTGGGGTTCGCGCAGGGTCGACTTTGAAATGACTTTGGCCGCGTAGAGGCGACCTTGGGAGTTGCTCACCTTGTAGCACCGCGCAAACCCACCCTCGCCTAAAAAGCTCCGTTTTGTGTATTCTTCAAGCGTCGTCGGCTCCACCAGGACGGGCGGCACTTCGGCATCGGTGACGACACCGTGGCGGTGACTCCTTCGATTCGGGTGCTGAAGATTCCTGGATTCAGTCAAGGGTCGTCGAAAGGGATCCAGTGCAGGAGGTAAATTCCGTTGATTTGGTTTGGTAATGGTGGGTTTTGTACTGGATGTTGGCTTGGACTGGGACGGTACGGCGACATTAAGATCAATAAGAACCGGATTGTCAGGTTTGGCGCCACGTCGCGCAGCTGTCACGAGCTTTCGTTGAGTGCCACTGGGCTGAGCAGGGCCAGACGTATAATGTGGTTTCATTATACTGGATTGAGGGCCGATCTGCTCGAGGATGCACGCGTCTAAGCGAATAGTGTGTATCTTGTGCAAGAGCAATCTTCCAGGTACACCACGCATTTGAAGCACTCACAATTTTTTAGAACCCCGATCATTTCGCGCCTATTCATTCCCAAACAATGAGAGCGCCTTGACGATAATGATATGCGATATCCATTGTATTAGTCTATGAGAGCGCATAAAGCAGGTGTGCTCTACCAACTTGCTGTGACACATTTTAAATTATGTCTAGAAGCAACAGAGTACCATTTGCTATCGCACCTTGGATACACAACGCGTAATGTGATATAAGCAGCCGTGGTTGAATCGGAAATTATTACCCACTGAGCACGGTGTACTAGTCGATAGCAGCTATAAAATTGTTTATCGTGACAATTTCAATGGGGTATAAATACATGTTAACAGCTTCCGTGAAGCGAAAGTGAAGTCTTTGCGCTTTTTCCAGAGATGCAAGTAAAAAAAAAACAAAGAAGTCAATTGGCCAAACAGACTACATAAGCTATCTTCTCGTTGTATCGAGAATTTTTTTTATGTGTACAGTGTACACTTATCCTACATATTTACACATATGTCCTACCCTCTACAGCATAAGCGGAAAGGCCTTAATAGGAATTGACCCGATATCAGCGTCCCCAATGTATGTATTTACGCTTTCTCTTTCTTCTGTGTTCATTATGTATGTATGTACGCGCGTGTGTGTATTTTTATATGCGACGCACGATTGACGGAACTATGCAAGTCGTGCATATATGACAGGATAATGAGCTAGACTTTATTATATGGCTCCTTTCTCTTTAGGCTTATACGTAAAACCATTTCAAAAGAACGACGTTTCAAAAGCAGTGGCGATAAGCACGTATTTCGGTACATATCTTTCTTCTTGTGCCTCATCTCTCTATGCGGCCTATTTGCTCTATATATATACTATTATGACGTATTCAAATAGATAGAAACGAGATCAGACATGGCTCGGCGTTTTGGCTGACCGAAATGCGAGTGGACCGGTTCTCTTGGCAGCTAAAAGCACGTCGTCTATTTATTAGGTGACTGTCTGCTGTGAGAACGAGGAATAGCCACCCCGTGTTACCAACAAACAAATTTTGTTTTCTGTCAGACACGAGCCACTGCTTCGTATTTCGGATCCAACCCGACCGAGTAAGCTCTGTAGACACACGTACTAATAATGCTCTAATTATCATATGTTTGCGCCGCCCCACGCAGACACATCAAACCCATGTGGGTTCCACGCTCATAAAATAGAAGACACATCATTGTTGTCGATCTTTGTGTAGCGTGTCTGTCATGTGGAGACCCTTTTTATCTGTTTTGTTGCAAACCGGTAATCAGGAACCTGGACTTGTCTCTTTTTGGACAAGGCATGTAAAGAAGGTGATGATGGTCTGTTTTACTCAAGAAATTGAATCAAACTTACAAAGAAAAAGGGAGTATGTAGCAAAGGCATAAGGGAAGGAAAGAGTTAGGGGAGGCAAAAGGGCATGAAACAGGAAATGGTAACATGGAAGAAGGATGTGTTTAGAGGATTCTTATGTAGGGTAAAATGAGGGAGCGAGTGAGAAGGACAAAGGATAAGGTAAAAGTAGGCTAGGAGAGATGAAGTCAAAAGATAAAGAGATGAAAGGATGAGTAGATCATGCGACGAGTTCCTGATGCCAACTCGGATCCCTGAGCCAAGTTGTTGCCTGGGCAGCGGTATAGTCCCGGAAACCGAGGGTCCGCAGAACCTGTGCGTCGTCGTAAACATCGACATGGGCACTTTCAATGACAGCCTCGCGTGCATCGTGCGAAGTCTGTACATGAAAAGTAGAATGGCATCCGGCTACAAAGAAAGGCATTTCGACCCGTTCTTCTGGTTTTTCGTGCATATCCTGACTTTGGTTTCGAGAGACCAGGGCATGGATCTGCAATAGGCGTTCGAGCTTGCCGTTGGCTATCTGCCGCAGCCGGTTAACCGAAGTCGTAAGCTCTGCATGACGCTGCTCCTCAGCCTTGATCTGTTCTTGGATGGGCGACGTCTCGAATCCGACCCACTGAATCTGCTTCTTGCTATTTTTGGCAATAATACCCATAGCCATCAGCACGTTCAATGCGTCGTAAACGCGCCGTCGAATGTTCTTTTGGTCGGCCTGCAGCACAATACAAGTGAGTAAAGCTGTCGGGTATGTTCTATTTTTCCTCTTACATTGGTGTCTGTTCCCAGCACAGTGCCATCTCGGACATGCAGTGCAAGCTGCTCGGCAACCTAATTTATGGGGGCAAAGTATGAGTGATCGGTGTTTGTAGCCTAAAAGATAGATTCGACGAACCTCATTGTAGGTTGTGAGGCCGTACTGCTCGACCTTGTCAGCGACGAGTTTACTAAAATGACGGAGGCCTTTTGAGGTGCGCCCCGTCTTATCATGGGCCATTTGGCGTCTGCGCTTCTTTTGCACACCAGAAGCATTAGTGGAGGGTCGACCACGCTTCTGAGGAGATGCAGCAGCGCGGTCGCACAAGGTCGGGACGGCGTTCCGGACCTCATCCATGTCATTCAGGAGAGAGGCGATCGAGCTCTTGCGACTCTCCGAGTGTTGAGTAAAGGGTGAGCCACAAATCGAAGACGACGGCGAGGAAGAGCAATAGGGTGGTGAAGGGAGGGGTGGCATGACATCTTGGATGGGAGGAAGGTGTTGGGCCTTTTGGCTGTGGTGAGGGTCGATCGGTCGAAGGGCAAGTGGCCATACGCAGTCGTCATTATGATCGAGATTGCTGCTTGTTGAAGTTTCCACTTGTGGGTAAAAGGGGGGCATCATCATCAATGAGTCGTAAGTGGGGCGTTCGGCCCAGAGCATGGGGATGGGCCGGCGAAAACTAGTGGTGGTGGAATCCATGATGCGTAGGGACTGGTCTGGGTTAAATGAAATGGTATAACGAGAGTGTGGTGTTTTAGAAGAGTGGAGAGAAAGAAAGAAAGTTAAAAAGTAAACATCTGTCTCTTTCTTGCGTCAAAAAGCCTTCTTGAACTTTTTTGCTTGACTTTTTGCGGACTTTAGCAACCTCGCTTGGGCCACCGAGCTTGTCTTGTCGCGCTACAATCCCGGGCGCTTCATTCACTCACACTCACAGCCCCTATTCCCCTTTCCCCTTCCCATAGATCAGTGCACGCCACATACAGAAACACGCTTTCATAAATGGGCCTAACCAGTTTCTCCCGATTATATGAAAGCAGCCTAGTTTCTATTCCTGCTCTCTTGACAATACTTTTTTGGCGCCTTGTGGCGATCATGATAATAGAAAAGGGGTAGGCAAAAATAAAAATAAAAAATGATTAGGCGATAACACCAACAGATGCCGCGGGAACTTTCTCCTTAACTTTTTTTTGTGGCTCACCTTTTTTTCAGAAGCCTTACCAGCGGCTTCATCCCGGTCAGCGCAGCCGTGCACGGCCGGGCTTTATCCTTACGTGCATAACCTAGCGGCCGTCCGTCGTCCGGATAGAATGCAACGACATCTCCTCTTCGCGCACGACAGTCAAGAAGAGATTCTTGGTAACTTTTTACAAATTAGAGGTCTATACACAAATCCGGCCATTCGGAAGCAGTCTGTCATCTTTTCAACCCTGTGACGAACATGTCAAACCTTGGATGGGCAGAAAGAACCTTATCGAGATGATCAGAAAGAGAGAAATAAGGCCGCTAGTAGACACGTTCATACATGAACCAAAATTTCCATCCCAAAAATTAGTAGCGATTCTGGACTGAGGGGCCTCGGCGCCGTAGATGACATATACCGCTTTACATTTTTTATTGGGAAACCTAAGGCAGAAATCGAGATAATGGTTCACCATGACTAATTCATAGGTTGACAAACTCCAGTTTCGGCCTCTGTCGGGTTCTGACACTGACACGTGTAAACCCAACTGCACCCCCTTTGCGCGCACCCACATACACATACAACACTTAAGACAGTACCCACAGATTCTCCCTTTTTCTATTTGGGGGGACTTGGATGGGGGGAGCGGAGAGGGGAGGGCGCGTAGAAGCAGCGTGCGGATCCCCATGCATGCTCTTTTGCCGTTTACTTTTTAAAGCTTACCATGCGAGCAGAGTATACTTGGCAAACAGAGAAAAACGCGCATCATAAACGGTACGTATGACAGACAAACCACGATCCTTCATACCCTTTTCGCGCGCCTAAAGTCAAACACATACGCGGATGGCCCCACACAACGATATAATAAGTCCACATCCATCATTATGGTGGACACATTACATAAAAGAGAAGACCATTTTAACTGCGCAATTTCGCCTCTATAAAATGGTCCTGCCGCAGTGACCATTTCCAACTCATACCCATATACCTGTCTACATTATCACAGCTCATTTGTCCTCGTGTGGAGCATGCGGCTGCAAGGGGTTCAAATGATGAATGGCCAGGACGACTACTGTCGGGGGCGCTACCGGTAAGACATAAGACGATCGATACTCCTCGGTAACAACCGAAGCGCGCCCTGCGGAAAAAGTACCCGTCGTCCCTGAAAAATATTAAAAATAATTAGCCTGGAGTTGCATGTTGCATGTTCTATGCTGCGTGAGTGCGTGCCTATACGCATGGAGTCAAGTGGCGCGCGTGTGTGAGCTCGCTGCGCGGATAGGCCCTTTACTTGCTGACGTGGCCGTCCGATACAACGGCTCGAATAGACGAAAGAGGCCTTCATTCTTTATTTACTGTCACGCTAAAGTGGGCGCAATGTCTACTCTTGCATAAGATACAGCATATAAGCAATCATACAGTGTTATAGATTGCAAGGAACAGCGGGATGCAAAGGTACTTTTATTCTTTCGCGCGTCCTCCTGCATATTAGGTCGAACACATCAACATAGCGCCGGTCGGGCATCTCAAATGGGAAGCCTATTCGTCTCATTTTTCAAGAAAAAACAATCGATGCGGTCATTGAGATTTGAAGGGAAAACGAGCTATGTTTTGCATTCAGTTTTTTGGAACAAAAAGGTACTCAAAAAGAACTTTTGATTCTCTTTACATAAAGAAACTTCGTTGGACATTTCGAGGCATCTAACCAAACATTAAAGCAACTTTGACAAGTTCATCTGCCAGCTCAAAGCACCCTTTTTCTTCTCAGAGAGAGAAATAGTACATGCATGCGATGGGTAGGATCATCCAAAAATGCGAACGGATTTATGACCCTTGCCGCTCCACTTTCCACAACCCCCCACCTCCGACCCCCTTTTTTTTTCTTTGGCGAAGAACATATATTTAGGTTACATTTTTCAATTATTAGAGTGCTCTGACACGGATGTCCGCACAGAAAAAGAGGAAAGCTGGAGCTATTAGATGTGTAAGTAAGTTAATGAGGGAAACGCCGGGAAGACAGAAAGGAAAAGGCGGAGGCGGGTATTTGTATGGATAGGGAAATGTAAAAACTGGTATGTAAGTGTATTTAGCGACGACCGAAAATAAAGACACCCAGAATCACGACGCCTAAAAAGGTGATAGCAGCTGGAAGCACCATGTCGGCGGATATCGATAAGCCATACTCACGCTTTTTCCGTCTCGACCGTCCTTCTTCTTGTTCTTTGGGTGGATCGTTCTCACTTGCTTCACCATCATGTGTGTCCCTGACAACGAGCCTGACGCGGTCAAGGCGCAGCTTCTGTGCGACCTGGACTGCATCCAGGAGGTCGGCGCCGCACGTCATCTCCACTTCGTCGTCTTCGTCATCTTTGTAAGAGATACCGAGCCAACTATCTGAAAGGCCCACTTTTCTGCGAATGATTTCCCGCAGCGCGGCATAGTTGTGATAGTCGCACCGGAACCTGTGCGTCTTTTGGGAGTATGTAAACTTGAAGGAGAAGGAGGTAGCGATACCAGACGAGATGGAGGACTGGGCATCATCCGTGGTCGTACTGCTGCCACTCGAATGGTTGAGCAAGGTGCTGTCATCGGTCGGGTGCGGTGTGCTTGGCGAGTGCTGCTTGATTGTGTGTGGCTCAGAGACGACCGAGTCGGACTCGGTGCCATTGTCATTGGCTGCCGCGATACTGTTCCAAAATTTGCTGCCGCCGTTTGCCTCGTCATTGCTCCCGTCGATGCCACTGATCTTTTGACGGATATAAGCCGACAAGATATACTTCATATTTAACTTGCGCTTGTACATACCTGTTCTAGTGTGGCGTATGTCAGTCTCAAGACATCCACAAGTCCTGTAATGTTGCGCTCGTCATCCAACACAGGTAAATTGAGATAGTGGCCGTCTACAAAGTGCGTCAATACGTGCGCGATGTTCAGGGTGATAGGCCGTACCATGCATTTTTTTGAGAGCCTCGAGGATACTGGTCGAGGGCGTAGCTGTGTCCGGATGTGGAGTCATAACGCGGACCACGGAGCAGGTCTCAGGTGCCAGGCCGGCTGCAATCACACGGAGCACGATGTCCTTTGACTATCGAACCACATAATACCAAGACGTATAGTGAATTAGCATATGTACACAAGAAATGTAGCCAATTGCTTTTACCGTGAATATGCCCACCAAATCATGCCGGTCCATGACAAGCACCGCCGTCGTGTGGTATTCCTTCATTAATTTTGAGATTTCTCGCACACTGGTCTTGACCGAGACCTGAACAGGATGTTCCGTCGTGTCGAGGACGGTCGTAAGGTCGGGGCAGGACATCTTTTCTCGCAGGGCCTCCATGTATTGTACAAACTGGCCCGAACTGTTGCGTGTCCATTCGCGTTCGACGCCTTCTAGTGCATCGTACAGCTTGCGTGAGGACCCATACGCGCGTTCCATCTTGTTCAGTGCCTCATATAGGCATTTTGTGATATCCAAGAGCCCAAAGATGTTGCCTTCTTCGTTGCACACGGGCTACATAGATAAAAGTGAATACGGACAATACATACATACGGTGTTTGCTTGTCAATACCAAGTGTCGAAAGCCGCGGGAAACCATTAAATTTAAAGCATCCTGTGCAGACGTGTCAGCGGTCACACACATAGGCCCGCGTGTCATGATGGCTGAGACGGCTGTTGTCCTAGCGTACGTGCGTGAACACCAAATCTCCTTAATCTATATATATAATTACCTTGCATCCAAGTGGCTCGCCACGACTCGGTACGCCAGGTCCTTGG
>VAFG01000276.1:18716-57368 GCA_013461545.1 Syncephalastrum contaminatum | reverse complement strand
AAAAAAAAAAAAAAAAAAAAAAAAAAAAAAAAAGGAAGAGTGTAATGGACGGCATATGTGTGTGTTTGTGTGCAAGCTGTTATTATGTGTTTCATACCGTGAATATACCACTCAGGTGTTCATCGTCATCGACGACCAAGACGCAGTCACTTCGCTTGGCAGCCATCATTTGGGCGGCTTCGATGACCATGATACCTTCGCGCATCGTGAGCGCCTGGGCTGGCCGGAGGGCAGAAACCGTGCCAGGTGTCTTTCGTGTGCTGTGTCGCATACGAGCGGTGCTGGGCCGCTTTTTGAGCAGCTCGTGCTCGATCTTTTTGCGAATAGCCTTCAGAGATATAAAAGTCAGGGCTGCTTTTGGACGGGGGTTGCAGGGTATTTTTTGACTTTTAGAATTTTTTGAATTTAGTGTATACCTCGTCTTTCTTGGATTGACGTTGTCTGCTAGAAGCTTCGATGTCGCAGCTGAGTGTGGTGGTCGCACTTGCGGACTGGGTCATTATTCTGGAGCCGCCGGTGTGGCCACCCGACAAGCGCTTGGCCGACATGAACAAACTGACTCAAGTGACTGAGACTGAGGGGAGCGGAGGGGGAAAGGGGAATAAGAAAACAAGAGAAAAGAGAGAGAGAAAAGGGAGAATTGAGCAGGCTCTGATGGCGAAGGAGTGTTTATTCTGCGAGACGACGGTCTATGCAGACCGGATGCACATCCCCTTTGTCTCTGCCACGTCGTCGTGCTTGTGTGTATACGTACAAATTTTTTATTTTTATTTTTTGGTTGTTCCTGATCCTGACTATGACTACAAGTACATTGAATGGATAAATTGTTCCGTGGCAACCCGAGAACGCACGAACTCCGAAAAAGAATACAAACTGACTCAAACACCGGGTTCACTTCTTTACTCTTTCCCAAAAAGTTTCCTTTTGTTCAAATAACCATCATGTACGGAGTCAAGGGTACTTCGGCATTCCTCAATTCAGTTGCACGACAGAGCGGTCTGACCAAGCAGCTTGCTGCTGCCCACGGCACTCCCAAATCGTCGGCGTTCCTCGGTCAATTATCGACTCGCAATGTCTCTGCTGGAAAGTTGTCTTACACTACCAGCCGTGCTTCTGCCCAGCTCAACAAGACAACACAGCAGCAGCAGCAGGATGAAAAGAATACCCCGTCGGGACGACCTTTTCTGCGCACGACCAACTGGCAACAAGTGGCCAAGCTGAGCAAGATCTCGCAAGCTCGATTCAAGCACACTTCCGCAGTGCAGCAGGAACAGCAGCAAATGATCGGGTCGACCGAAGAGGCGATTGGTCAAATCAACAATCGGATCATGGAGGCTTCGCGTGTGAGTGACTACACGCAAGTCATTACCGAGTTTGTAGCGGGTCGACAGGCAGGCACACCTATGTCGCAGAAGACGTACGAGGCTGTGGTCGAGGCCTATCACTCGATGCGGTCCAACAACCAGCCCATGGCTCCAATGCTGACCGTCTATGACGACATGATCGCTAACGATATCCACCCAACCTCGCGCACCTATGCCATGCTCCTTCGGTCGCTGTGCAGCCGCGAGAACGAGGTCAACCGGAATGCGAACGTCCTGCGCCGCCGCATCGAGCGCAAGGGCGAGCAGAACCAGCCTGCTGAGGTGCACGTCCTTCAGGAACTTGAGTCGGAGAACAACATGCAGGCGGCAATGGCCCTCTTTGACCGGGCTGTCAAGGACAAGCGCACGGATGAATTCGACTTGGATCTCTATAACAAGCTCCTCCGCATGATGTCCTTGAATGGCAACACTCGCGACGGTCTTTACATCTATGAGCAGCTCGAACAGGCCAAGAACGTGTCGCCCAACCACGTCACCTTTGCCATGCTCATTACCTTGTTTGGCTCGGCTGGCGATTTCAAGGCTGCCCATGAGTGCTTTAGCGAGTACAAGGCTGTGAAGAACCGCATGAAGACGACTGACGATGGATATGTCTACAATGCGCTGGTCATGGCCCATACCAACGCAGGCGATATCAAGGGCGCTCTGGAGATCCTCGAGACGGTCATGGTCCAGGACAAGGTCGACCGCACTATTAGCGCTTATAACCGCGTCCTCAACAAGGCCTCCATCCTCGGTCAAATCGAGACCGTCGAGACCGTTGCAGCTCGTCTCAAGACTGACCCAACCCTGCCTAAACCCGATGTCTTCACCCATGGCATTCTTCTCTCGCTCTACAGCAAGCTCGATAACATGGAAAAGGCGAACGAGGCGTTTAACAGCATGGTCCACCTCGACATGTCCAAGCAGGGTGGTTACATTATGGACTTCTTTGGGCTGTGCCGCCGCAAGGGTGACCTGGAGCGTGCACGGGAGGTATTGGCCATCATGGAGTCCAAGGGCATGTGGGTCGACATGTCGCTCAAGATGGAGTTTGGCCAGGCCGAGCCGAGCCAGAGCCATAGTATCACGAGCATCACGGACCTCAAGGCCGCAACCGACGCCGGCGAGGTCCCACCTCCTAGCGCAGTCGCTAATCTGCTCGCCCAAACCTCGCGCAGCGGCGACACTGCCTTGGCGGAGCAAATCTACGAGCTGGTTAAAAACCCGTTCGAGAAGCTTCAGGACGGCAAGGACAAGGCGTTTCATATGCTGTACAACCGGATGCTGAGCGCCTATGCCCGCCAGAACAACCATGCTAAGACCATGGAGTTTTACGACCTCCTGCGCGCGCGTGCCCTCTACCCGGATGGCGACTCGTACGGCGCTTTGCTGGTGTGTATGGCTACCAAGGACGACGCGACACTCGCGCTCAAGTACTATGAGGAGGCCAAAGCCAACCAAGTGCCGATGACGCTCTACTTTTACAACGTTGTGCTCTCCAAGCTCGCTCAGTGCCGCAAGGTCGATCAGGTCCTCGACGTGTTTGAGACGATGCGCCAGACCATCCAGCCCAACTCGATCACGTATGCTGCGGTGATCTCGGCCTGCATCCGGACGAGCGCTGAGCAAAAGGCTGAGGCATTCTTCCGCGAGATGATCCACCAGCCGCGCTACCAGCCCCGCATCGGTGTCTACAATAGCATGATCCAGTACTATGTCCAGCAGAAGCCGAACCGCGACAAGGCGCTCGAATACTACCACCTTTCGCAGAAGCACAACCTGCGCCCCTCGGCCCACACCTACAAGCTCCTCATGGAGGCTTATTCCAACATTCCCCCTTACGACATGGTCACTGCCCACAGCCTGCTCGGCGAGATGACCAAGCGCCACCACATGACCCCGACGGCGGCCCACTATGCGACATTGATCGAGTCCTATGGCTGCCTCCACCGCGACGTGTCGTCGGCTATGGCAGTCTACAACGAGATGGTCAAGGCCGGCGTTGCCCCTGACACCAAGGTGTATCAGGCCATGATCAATTCGTACATTGAGAACGGTGACGTCCACCGCGCGGAAGAGCTCTACGACTCCATGATCACCTCGGGCGCGCGCTCGTCGCCGTACATTGAGAACCTGTTCATCCAGGGCTACGCGACCCAAGGCGATCTGGCCAAGGCCGAGGCAGCTTATGCGCGTACCAAGGATACCAATGAGACCGGCCAGTCCGTTGTGCGCGAGCCGAGCACCTATGCGGCGATGGTCAAGGCTTACCTCGCCAACAACCAGGCCGACAAAGCCACCCAGGTTCTCGAGAGCATGCGCGCGCGCGAATACCCGGCCAAGATCCTTGCTGGCGTCGAGGACATTCTCAATGAAACCCATTCCGAAACCCATTCAACAGCATCCGTGTAGATAGATATATACATTACAATTCCTTATTCTCATTCTTCTTTCTATCCCTTTTTTCTTTTCTGTATGTAATTTCATGATCTTTTCGTAATAAGAAGGTTCTGCTCAAATTGACGACCGAGTGCAGTGACTTTGGAGCCCATGGCAGGTCGAGCTGAGAGGGATTTTGAGCGCGGTTTGGTAGACGTGGATGTGAGCGGCAAAGTCGCAGATGAGACGGGGACAGGGCGAAGGTCGTCGGTCGAGGACGCGGAGGAAGTCGAGGGGGAGTGTCGGTGGTGTAGGCGGGTCGGTTTGGTGGGCGGTATTTTGATGGTGGCGAGAAGGTCGGTATCCGAGCGGGTCTTGCCTTGGTGGGTCGGCCGCATGTGCGCAGGTTTGGCAGGCACAGCCGGGGGTGAGGGTCGAGCCGAAGACTGGCTGCTCCCGCTTTTTTCGCTCATGTGTTGCGCGTCGTCGACAAGTGTGTGAAAGAGACTCCGGCTGATACCAAGGGTGGGAATAAAAACAACGGCGAGGTTGGACAATGACATTTTGTTGGTGTCTGCACGATCAGCAACGTGCTTCAGATGCTGGCAAAGCGCACGTAATAAGCATTGGTTATGCAGCGGTAACTGCGAGAGTAAGCCAGACGCGGTCAGGTCGGGTTGGGTCGTATCAATCTCGGCCGGGACCAGAGGGTGGGGTACTAGCCGCCCATCAGTTTTCTCTCTTTATTGCATCAAGATCGACTTACATTCACGGAGATAGGTTTTGAGGAGTGTGCTCACGACATGTGTGTCGGCCTCGACGTTGTTCAAGTCAACGTCCGCACCTAACAATGATGAAAAGCATGAACAAGCGTCTTTATGTGATAGATGAATGGCGTACCCGAATTGAAAAGTGCTCGTAGTTTGTTGACGGCTGTCATGCTGCCTGAGACTCTAGGGGCGGGCATAAGCTTCCCGTGCTAAGAAGACACAAAGACATACCTGTATATACCCACTTCATCCAATCCTAGAAAAAACTCCATTTTTAACCTACCCACACCTTTAAATGATATCATCTCTTACCATATTCTTCTAAATAGTCAATGCACCGCGAAAAGACGGCGGGTAGCATGGTATCATCTTTGCAAGTCCATTCGACGGCCTGGTCCAGAGGCATCCCAAACACACCGGCCGGCTTTGGTCGTGTAGGAAGAGGAGGTGGTGCTCCGTTCTCTTTAATGGACATGAGCACGACTACCTCTCTTTACGGTTCTTATTTTCTGTGCTTGGTACTTACCACGCTCCTTTTTCCATCGGTCGACGGCTTCCTTGCCCTTGCGACTCCACTCTAAGCCGGTCTCACGGGCCAAATTACCATACTGCTGCCCGCGTGAGCGCCATTCCGGTAACTTTTCTTGGAGAGTGGCGTTCAATTCCAGCTTTTTCGCCTCGACCCGCGTGCGCATAGTGTCAGCGAAACGAGCAAACTGGTTGCGGTCCTGTTTGTCGTCCCAAGACGTGGTGGAGGACGAGGAGGAGGCCAGCGAAAGGGTGTCGGAAAATGAAGGCGAGGAGGACATGAACCGATGATTGGTTTGAGCATCGGTCGACCTATGCCGTCGATGGCGGGTTATATCTTGTCCTCCTCCTGGTGTAGTTAAGGGGACATGGCGATAGGTGTCATCGTCATCCGACATGTATGTATATGTATAGAAAAGTAAGTATAGTATGAAAAAAAGGTGAAAGTCTATCGTGCGGATAGTTGTTGCTGCTGCTTCTCAGTAGTAGAGCGGGGATGCTGTGCTGCTCGCTGCTTATTGCGCGCGGATTTTATTTTTCTTATCCTTTTTTTTCCTTTTCTTTTCTCACCATCCAGCAGAAAGGTTTCCACCCTCGAGAACCTATTTTATGCTTCTTTCCATCGTTACCATTTCATGTATAGTACTAGCTGTCTTTGGTTTCATACTGCCCCTTCATAACGGCACCAATGATAATAACCCTTTACCACGCGTACGTCGCTCCATTCAACAGAGCTGGCATGGTTTCATTTCATGCCAGCTTTATGACTGGCCGATGCTATGTCCCGCACGTCATCCAGTGATCCAAACTAACATACCCCTTGACCGATCGTTTTCTTTTATCCCTGCCTGTGCGCCGCGTCATGATAATAAACATTGGTGTTGTGCGACAATAATCCAATGGATCTATTAGTCGGCGGAGGATGACCTCCTACATGCATAATTAATATCTACCTATATGTCAGCGATCAGCTCAGTTGGAGGAAAATTAAATGGCGCGCTTGCAGCTTTATTATTAGTATCGGTAGGCCCAGTAAGATGCATTTGCCACGAAACTTTCATGCTTTTCCCTTGCCATCTAAAAGGACGATTCAGATACACGCACCCAATCTATGGTTCGACATACCTCGTCCTGGATCAGCTTGTGCACCTGACAGAGATAATCCACGTAGCTCAGATCGTTCAGAGTCTCATCTTCCAACAGAACCCGCACGAGCTCATGCTCTGGATCAAGGCCTTGCCGGAGAATGCAGAGCGCCTGTTGATCCACCTCAGTGTCCTGATGCAGTTGCTGCGACAGGTGGGACGCGAGCGATGGAAGTACACTCTGTTCAACGGGATGAATATGCCATGTGTTCTACCTTTTTCTGAACTTACCATGCGAGCGTCCACCTCGGACAGTTCAGACACGCCAAAAAGAGCCTGCAGAAGCTCAGTAGCTACTTGGGCACCGATCCAAATGTAAGTTGTGTCGATGCCCTCTTAAAAATCACGTTAGGCAAAGCAATGAGCACGTGTTTCGTCTTGTTCCTACCAATGAGGTAGACACCGTGCGATTGGAAACGGAAGTAGGAGAGCCTCTCCATGGGTAAGCCAACTTGACCTTCCTTTCCCTGCATAAGAACGATGAGTTTGGGCTTGAACATGGCGGACAGTTTGACATTACCATCTCATGGACGCAAATCATCCGAGGATACAGCCAGCGAATCACGCGGGCCGTCGGCGCAGCTTTGAGCTTGCGCATGGTACAGACCCGTATATCGCTGTTGAGCGTGGCATCTATGTCTTTGTCAGCCCTTCTATCTTGACCTGCTTTCTTAATGTTTACCTTTGCGCAGCGCCGCCGATTTTCGAAGACCCAGGGTATAGACAGGCAGAACCTTGAATGATTCGGGCAGGATGAGCTGGCCAGCCGCCGCATTGGCCGCGCAGAATTTGCGGTACGCTGACAAAATGTACACGCAGGTTCGATCTACTTCGGCCAGCTGTTCCTCGCCAGATCGTTTTGCCATTTGCGATATAGCTAATTCAAATATTTTAAGACACTCATTCATATCTTGGGCGCATTCATGTGCTTACTTTGCTTCACGATTAAGTTCATGGCGCTATCTACGTCCGCTTGGCGGAAAAGCACATTGGTGTTCGATGTTACAGGCAAGCGAAGATTGTGGATGCGCACGCGGCGCTGGCCCAGCGAGGTCGTGTACAGCAGCGCACACTGGACAAAACCTTCGTTTTCGAGTTTGCTGTCATGTTTGAGCTTAAAGGCAACCGTCGTGTCCGAATGCACGCCGGCGAGCTCGACATCGGTGCTGTTGTTCATGTAAAAGTTGCCAAACTGATCATCCACCGAGATGCCTAATACCATGTCAGTAACCCATGGTTGAATTCTTACGAATTACCATTCGAGCACCGAAGCCGTAATGCGGCGTTGTACCCTTGCTCACAGGTGAAACTCTTTTTGAGCTCATGACACAAGGCCGAGCCATGCTTGGAAGGCTGGAAGCTCTGGTAGTAATGTGTCTGGCCGCCCGTCAGGGCCGGCAGAAGACCTAGCCGGGACCATGAATACCATGTGTCTTCACCTTACGTTTTTCTTACCTAATGTGCTGGCATCGACGTAGCCATTGGCAGGCGGGAAGAGCCAAAGATCGATGCACACGCCCTCTTGGACGCATTCTTTGCCCATGGCTGTATAGAGGGAATCTTGTGGGGCAAACAGTTGCTTTTCCTTGTCTGTATTATACAGTTTGGGATCCTCGCGATGCTTGAGCGCGCCCGGTCCAGCCGTAGGAAGCACACTCTGAAACACATGGACTTTGCCGCCTGTCGCTTTCTATTATTCGGTTAGAGATGCTTCCCATTCATCCAGTAGACACTTACCAAAGATAAAAGTGCGCCCTTGATAGCCGATCCAAAAGCGGCAGTTTGACTGGAGTTTTCCTTGAACATGATAGGTAGATTTGTCAAAAGTTCCTGGATCGCTTTTCTAAACCTTCATGAGAAATTCATTCAATATGTTCGACTGATTAAGCTTACTTTGATGCTTGGGGATTTACGTAGAGTGTATCCTCCGCTAATGGCAGGAATGCGTCATCGATATCAGGCACCACCAGCACCTGCGGACGCTCGAGTTCAGGCTATGTCATGACCAAAAGGGTTAGCCTACTCATTGCCCCGTATCCCTTACATCATGACTTACTGAGAGATTGTAAAAGTGGAGTGAGGTATCAAATGTCATGATGGCTACCCGTGTGCCCTGGGCGAGCTCCTCAAAGAGAATTTTGTTCAGATCAGCGCATACAGACGCGAGTAAACCACTCTGGACAGCCGAATGGGACACGTCGAGGGCGAGGAGCATGCGCAGCGGGTTGGGCTTGCGTGTCCAGTAAACTTCGGGTACGTCAAATTCGACGGAGCCATATTGCAACTCGGGACGTTGTTCCAAATCCATGCGACGGCCAGTCATGTCTAAATGACAGAAGTAATCCACTGGCACTGACATACATATCAGTACCTTATCACTGTACATATGTATATATTACTTACCATCGTTGATAAATTCACAGAGATTGCACTTGAATTTGCGACCGCCGTCCGTAAATTGACACCAAGGATTGATGTAGCCCTTGCAGCGCGTACAGCGAACTGGTCCCTCTTCACTCGTTTTAGCGACCGGGACGGGTGCATCGAGCGGATGCAGTTGGGCGAGGGGCTGGGCGATGGCACCAAAAGGAAGGTAGGTGTCTTTTACCAAGTCGTAGGATTCTGGCAGCTCTCTCAGCGTGCTCCGAAGAAATCGCGGGTTGCTGTTGCCCTGATCGAGTGTACGCACGTTCGTGGTCGGGCGTGGCATGGGGACAGTCTCGGAGCAAGTCCCATAAAAAGCATCAGGCGCCAGATGGATGGCCTCATCCTCGGCTTGGACCACCACCGGTGATGGGATCTGGTTCGGATCAATCTTGGCTTTGGCGGGTTTGACCGGGGGTGCGAGCATGGATGGATGCGATGGTGCTGTCATAGGTGGCTGTGCCTGATGATGGAGCTGTTGTTGTTGCTGCTGCTGTTGCTGTTGTTGTGGCATCGATTGTGGTGCAGGTTGCTGTTGTTGGTGATATTGTTGCATAGGACCCGGCTGTGGTGGCTGATGCGGTGAGGTGATGCTTTGCACAGCTGGTGCTGTAGCATACACGCGTCTGGCACGTCCTGGAGGCTACAATATATTTAAAGGTTTGCTTATCAATCTGATCTGACGGCTTACTGGAGCAGCACGGTGCTGGATGGAAGCAGTACTCATGGTCTGCGCCAGGGCATCGACCGAGTTGGTTTGCTCGAGTGGTGGTCTCAGTTGCTGTTGTTGCTGCTGCTGCATTGGTTGCTGAGGGTGGATGGGCCTGGGACCGGGTGAGAAGCCTAATGAAAGGTACAATGAGGACAATGAGGTTAATCGCGTCGATAAATAATACCTGGCCTGGGCTGAGCAGGCTGAGACTGTGCTGGCGAGTATTGAAGTGGGGGGCGAGGTAATATGGGAGCTGAGTACGCAGGACGCATCGGGTCCATGCGCGGACGAAGATGCTGGTTTGTGTTCATGGCAGAAGAATGAGGCGGCGAAGGATAATCAGGACGAGCAAGGCCTGGTCTCGGCGTGTAAGGTACACCCTGCTGAGGCTGTGGCTGCGGCTGCACAACAGGTCGTGGCTGCATCTCTCTCAACTACGTGTACTTGCACTTGTACTTGCGCTTGTGAAAGTGAAGAATACTTGCTTTCGTTCCGATCGTATTTTTACGCGCGCTTTCTCCATTACTCCGTCCATAATCCAAAGCATGAATCAGACACAGAAATATGCTATTTGCTATTTGGGGTTACGATAATGGTAGTAAACGATGAATAGAATACCATTGAAATTAGCCAATATGCATGGTTACTAACAAGTTCTACGTAAATGCCTTGCGGACAAGCCAAATATTATACACTTTACCCATCAGAAAGCAAACTACGTAGCGGAAAAGCTCTGATAAATATTTAATATCTACGTATAAACTATAGTTTCAATTGTCCGTACCATATGATCAGATATACGTATGTACAGAGCACAAAACATGCAAATATGGAGAGGTGAATCGCCTGTAGTAGCATGAAGCGTGTCCCCTCTTCTGATACAATCATGATGGACTTCATATCTAGTGTCTGTCATACCGGCCATTTGTACTTTTTTACAGTTGGATGGGGGTTCGCAGCCCTCCTGCGTCTTCATGCGCTTCTGTATTCGTCTATCGTTGGAGCACTTTTGGGCGATGACCACGTAGCGAGCTCTTAGATCGAGTCCGGGGAACTCTCTTTCTCTTCCTTGTTGCACGTCTTTTTCATACAAGCAATATTATAATGCTGTCAATGGATGATATATTTTATTTTTAATATACAAGTTATAAGATGCTGCACTACTACGGTTGATCCGTCGGTACCGTAGAGGTACGAAGGTCTGACGCATTATCCCCGAAAAGATTTTCGACTCTTCCCGCATAGGCATGACGGGCATGGATGTGATGGACTTGTTCTACTTGCTGTATAGCCGCCGCTGCTGTTTGAGGATGATGTACATTCACATCATAATAATTGAAGTTGAGACTGAAAACGAGGTCTATTTCTTCCAGCGATTTGCCCTATTGATAATCATAACCGAGTGAGTCAAAAGTAGGGTGAGCACGTCCCGTCATATTTGTATACCATAGTCTCAGGAAAGTATCGATAGACAATAAAAGGCATCACGGCACAGAAAATGGAGTAAACAAGAAATGCGCGCCACTCTATGTTGGCGTACATGATGGGCGTGAGTTGCGTCACACCGTAGTTGAATCTGCATAAAAGCTCTGAGTTCAGCCGTAACCCGCATCATCGCGTTTGCTTGTCAAGCTTACAGCCAATTTGCGGCGGTCGTGATGCCCAGCGCTTGAGCTCGTACGTCTTTACAACAACCGGTATGAGCTCCCATCGTGGCACACTTCCTAGCCACCTACCTTGCGAATAAAGCTCTGCAGGATATATCCAGCCGACTGACCATGGGTTGGACGAATAGTAAGGAAAAAAAAATTTGACTATATATCTAATGCAATGTTGGTTCGGTCAAATGATACTTACTCGGGCCCCACGAGCATGCGTAGCTCGCAATGAATAGGTACATCATGACGATAAAAGCAATTGTTGCCTGGCTTTCATTGACACCCGTTAATGTAGTAATATGAGGATGCTCCTGCGCAGAGCTGTCAGGTACATTTTGGCCAATCTCGCCTGATAATCCGGTCATGGCACTCAGGATAGTCATCAATATGGCACAGATGCAGCAGACAATACTGCCAACGATCATCGTCGGTCGACGTCCGACGCGATCAATCTAGGGGAGCAGAAAGCTGAATATGTACCTCCCGCGTTGTTCAATTCACTTACGAATAAAATGGGTGGCACTGTAAACACCAGATTAACCACACCGCTGATGCCACTTGCTAAAACATATATGTGGTTGAGTAGTCGATGATTGATGATAGAGCTACTTACCAAAGAGAGACGTGTAACGACCCTTGATACCGGCTGCGTGGAATATCTGAGGTGCATAAAGGCTATAACAAAATATGCGTGAGAGGCTTACTCCAAGGACCATTCAATGCTTCTTACAATAAAGCATTGACCCCCGTCAGCTGCTGAAAAATCTGAGCTGCCATGCCTAACAGAAGACGTTTTCGATTGTTTTCCGTGCCTCGCCGAAATATTCTCGAGAAGTGTCTTGAATTGAATCTTTGTTCAAAAGAAATGCTCTGCTTAATTTCGGCAAACTCCATCAGCACGTCTGGATGATAAATGGTCCCGTCACCGCGAATTTGCGAAAGCACTTGAAGTGCATCTTTATCCTTGTGTTTGTAAATGAGATATCTCGGACTGCCTCATTGTGATTAGTGCGGCTACTCATTCGTATAAACAAGATATATTCCATACCTCTGAGGAAGCAATAACGTCCCAAGCAGATATACAAGGGCTGGTATCAACGGTATACCTAACGGAAGTCTGATAAAAAAAAATCTGAGGAAGCAGCTCCCTTCGTTGTTGTAAACACTTTTTACCTCCATGAAGAAGAACTGCGTATGACCATGGTACCAAAATTTATCCAATTAGCAACGCATATACCCAAGGCAATGGAGAACTGTTGAATGGAAATCAGCCGGCCACGATACTCCTTGGGCGCTATTTCTGATTGATCTAGGGACAAACATCAATACTTTCCCTACAATGCCGCTCGATAAAAGGACACGCAGCATTATAAAGGTCTTTCTTTTTTTTACGGTTTCCACAAACAATGCGTTTCCGCCACTTACATAATGGGACTACCATAGATAGGAACCTTTATACAAAATACAAACGTCAATATCTTCCGATCGAGCAGTTCTGATCGTACCCTATGCTTACGCCAGTAATGGCGCGCCCAGCATAGATGTGGGAGATGGAACTGGCGCCAGTCTGTAGGATACTGCCAACACCAAAAATAAGGGTGCCGAGGGCCATGAGACCGCGGCGGCCGGCGATATCGGCGAGAGGACCGGATGCGAGCGCACCGAAAAAAGCGCCGGCCATAAGCGTGCTTACGAGCGAGCTCGAATGACTGGCAGACCCAATCTCTCTCTGAAAGTCTGGCATCGTGACTACTCCTGTCAAGACGCTGAACTCGTATCTACAACACCCATTATAGTCAGATAAACGTGGTTATCAAGAGATGAAGCGAATTTAATGCGCGTCTCATTTACCCAAACTACATATAAAAGTAATATAAGATGTATAAGCCTTCCGTAGCCTCTCATTGTGTGAGTGTTTTTCCATACCAAAAAGCCGCCGACGGCCATGAAGCTAGATTGGTTTGAATTTTTGCATGATGGTTACACAAATCGAACAATGAGACGGAGAGCCATGAAAGATATCAGAATAAGAAAAGAGAAGAATAAATTACCTGCAGGTAACATATATTTTGGTCTTGGTGGCGAGGAATGGAAGGAACCTGGGACGTAGGCGGCTGGTACGGCTGCTACCATTAAGGGACTCCCTGGCGAGGGCCAAGTGAGGGAGGGAACCTTGATGACTGCGGGTAGACAATGTTATTTGGATTCAGAGTCTAAATGGTTTATTGAAAAAGACAAGGCGGTCGTTGAACGACATGCAAGTTCGGGAAAGAAAAGGACAATGATAATTTGTTGCCAAGTATGTAAATAGTTGATGTGGAGAGACGTCGTGTGTACGCTCGCAGCGAGCTCGACAATTTGAAATTTTTCCATCGCAGATTCAGCCGTTGCGGCTGTGAGCCTTTGTTCTTTCTGTCTTTTTTCTTACTCTTTTTCAAGGATATTCATTAAAAACACGCAAGAGCATCTCATGCACGTGCGTGCATGATTGTCTGGCCAACCCTAAGCCGGTCATCCCATTTGGTATAATATCCCGATTGTGGTAGCTTTTTACATACTGTCTGTCTTCTATTATTGATACATATGTTCTTCTTTGGATGAGAGCTGCCTTTTTTTATTATACCAGTCATCTGTGTTGATCGCGGTGCTGTAAAAGAGAGTTTCCACACTTCCTAATAGCTTGTCCAAAAGGGTTCACCATGGGAAAAGAAAAAAACCCAATTTCACCAGAATAATAATCTCCATCGTCATACTACTGCAAGTATTTACTTGAGAATACACCGGTTTCTTTGCATATATCAATGACATTCAGTACAATACATAACGCATATTATTATTTTGTCACCGTGTCTACTGTGGCCAGTGCCCCTGTTAGTGTGCGGAGTGCAGTCAACATCACCAAAATAAAAATATAAAAATGAGCGCGCTGTCAAATAAAGTTCCCCGTTCTGCAAAAGACAACAACCATGGCACACGCGCTCAAGGTACATATATACATATATATATACATATATATATGTATATACTTGAAATAAAGCACTAGTCGAGTTGTTTTGAATCTCATGCGTATGGTTTTAGCGGACCTTGACAACTCATGCCAAGTCTCAAGTAGTTTTCTCGGGCATTCAGCCGACAGGCATTCCTCACCTCGGTAACTACCTTGGAGCGTTGAGCAACTGGGTCAGCCTCCAGAAGTCAGAGGGCACCAAGTTCTACAGCATTGTCGATCTTCATGCCATAACGATGCCTCAGGATCCAGCCGAGCTGCGTCAGGCCAAGGTGGACATGGCGATTGGCTTGCTCGGTTGTGGTATCGATCCTGAAAAGAGTATTCTTTTCGAACAGAGCCGAGTGCGGGCACACGCCGAACTGGCCTGGGTCTTCAATACGATTACGCCCGTCGGGTGGCTCGGTCGCATGACGCAGTGGAAGAGCAAAATGGATAAAGTCCATGGCAAGGTCCAGTCTCATGCTGAAATCCTCGCCGACGAGTCTCTCACCACAGGTCTTAAAATGGGTCTGTTTGACTATCCCGTCCTGCAAGCTGCCGATATTCTTCTCTACAAGTAATTAATAAGCATGTCCAAAGGAAGTCTATCTTATATATCTTCATTTGTAGGGCGACCCATGTGCCTGTAGGGCAGGATCAATTGCAGCATCTGGAGCTGGCACGCGACATTGCCAAGCTCTTCAACAAAAACTTCAAGACGAACTTTTTCCCACCACCCAACGCCATTATCCGTATGTAAATGCCTTATTACTCAATCCAGTGAACTTATAATCGAGATAGCACCCGCCACTAAGCGCGTCATGTCTCTCCGCGACCCGACCTCCAAAATGTCAAAATCAGATCCGTCCGACATGGCTCGTATCAACCTCACCGACACTCCCCAAACCATCCAGACCAAGATTCGCCGCGCCCAGACAGACTCCATCGAAGGCGTCTCTTACGACGTCGCATCCCGTCCAGGTGTGTCCAACCTCGTCAGCATTTACAGCGCTGTGCGCGATATCGAGATTGAGGACGCCGTTCGCGACTTCCAAGGCGTCACGAGCACCAAAGACTTCAAAGACCGTGTAGCTGACGCTATCATTGAACGTATCCAACCCATCCAGTCCCGGGTGGCTCAGCTTCAAGCCGACATTGGGTATGTGCACCAAGTGCTGGATCAAGGTGCACGCAAAGCGCAGGAGGTGGCCGACGCCAATATGGAACACGTGTACAAAGTAGTTGGTTTGCGGTAATCTTTACGTAGAGTAAAAAACTAGCCATGCATATTTAGATGCTATATAAATAGATAGATTATAGAACTGGGGTTTGTATATGTGTGTGAATTTACAGACGAAATGGAAAAAGAAATAAAGAGAAAATCAATGTATGTACAATAAATACTCCTCAGTAGAGAAGACTCATGCAGGCCAGGAGGACGCCATAATATAACCACGTTGTCCCGTGCGATTGACGGGCCGCACTCGCCAAGGGTGCCACCAATCGGTTTTGAAAGACGGGTCCGACCCACCAATGTGTAGGGTGGCTGCGGTCGTAGTTGCCGTCGGCGAAGCCAATATGCCAGCGCTCGGCTTCAGGGTCAGGTATATCTTTGGCGGAAGGGAGCCAATGGCCACCCGTGTACGGACACGCTTTGCCGTGACAAGGTTCAAAAAAGGGGTCGGTCAGCTCATCCACGGTCAGACCGGTCTCGTTGCCAATCCAGGGCAGCACGTTGGACAGGTTACAGAAACTTTCGATAATGGAGGGCTGCTTCGTATTGCTCTCGAACGGCGTTGGACACGTTGCGTGTTCTTGGTCCACATCGTGGACACCAAATATGCGAGCTAATAGCCCGAGAACGCGCGGCACCAGGACGCGCTTGCCGTTGCTGTCCACCACTTCATGGACAACGAGTGGGCTGCCTAGGACGAACTATAAGCAACCCGTACGTGCTTTGTCCTGTCGGACTTACCTGAGTCACCGTGACAAGCAAGTGAGTCGTCATGCGAGGCTACGGCCTCGACCATGTTGATTGTTCCGGGTGAGAACTGCGTCACGTCCAGCGTGGTTCGTTGCAGCAGGTCTGCCTCAGGCTTGCCGATACCGGTATATCCAAAGCCCATTAAGGAACCTATTCGCAAGAGAATGATACCATCGTCAGCGTCGTCTATCCCCTATATCCTTTTTAGGGATGTGTGTGTGTGTGCGTCTACCTCGTGTGTATGGAGGTAAGGTTTTGTTGGCGGGCCAGAGTGCAACACGATTCAGATGCTTGGAAGGCTCTATAGGATGAGCGAGCTTGACGATGGCCATATCATAATGCATGTCGACGTCACCCTTGTCGTTGATCACATAGTCAGGATGGCTGATCCAGTCTTCGATGGGATTGTAAGTGTGCTTTGCACGCTCGACAGCCTTGTAGCCGACAAAGAAAGGACTGCTCTTGCCCGCCGGCGGCGTGGCATCCGCAACACAGTGCGCCGCGGTCAGGATCGTGGCTGGATTGTACGTCAAGAGGAAGCCACCGCATACGTGCGGGTTGCCTAGCATCACGTAAAAGGGATACCACGACGCGTCCGTAATGGTCGAGCCGTTTTGGATAGCGTTGACCGCCATCATGAAGAGGAGGAGTAGAGTCCATGATCGTAATACGAAAGCGATCATGGTGTTGTCTTTTTATATGAAGTAAATAAAAACGCGGGAAAAAGAGAGCGAGGAGTGGAGAAAGGGAGAGAGAAGTGCAGAGGTGGAGAGGAGGGGAGAGAGAGAGAGAGAAGTGCTTGTTTGGAGGCAACGACGCGACTGATGATTAAAAATTCGTTACATTCTTCGGTCACTTTATGTATTCCCCTTGGCCCTGGATTTGATACATATATGAATGTTGTACCTCTTTCCGTGATGCATTGTTTTTCCATTTTTTTAGTTTTATTTTTAGTGTTGTTATATCATGCGATCATGCGATCTTATGCGTAACGGTTGAAAGTGCCCATGGTGAGGTAGTTGCCCTTGATATCCTTCTTGGCATAGATGCTCTTGATCGCACTCGAGGCTTCTTTCTTGTTCTTTTCTTTCTCTGCCAGCTCCTGTGAGACTTTCCCCATCACAGCCGCTGCGGTCGAGTTCATCTGCAGCTTCTTTTGTGCGGGTGATCCTGCGGCTGCGGGTGGTGACACTGACTTGTCCGTGTCGCGCTTGCGCTTCTTTTCGACCGGGACGCCCGCTTCTTTAGCAGCCGCCTTCTTGGCTTTCCGTTCTGCCTTGGCTTTGGCTTTCTTCTCTTTCAGAATAGCCTTCATGCGATCGAGCTCTTCTTTGTGCGGGTTAATAACAACTACGTTTCCTGGTGCGAAAGGTTTGCCGCACGAGACACACTCCTGGGTCTTGATCTCCTTGAGCGATTGCTCAGCAAAGGTGCATCCGCAAGTGTCAAGGTATACAAAACGGTGTTTGCCGTTCATTTCTTTCATCGATACGGGACAAATGAATCGGCTTTTGACGTCTTTGTCGAGGTGGCCCATGGTGGTGGAATCTTGAGCATTCTTGGCTTCGTCGTAGGCGGGATTCGGGGTGAGGTTGAGTTTGACGGTATCTTTTGGAGAGGTAATATGAGAGCAGATCTTGTCACCATCGCCGTAGGCTTTCTTGTCAAGAATGTATTCAAGAATGGCGTCTTGGTTGTATAGTTTTCCTAGGCCACAGGCTACGATCGGTTGTTGTAATGGTTGCTAATGCATTAGAAGAGTGTGAGTCAGACGTAACATAGATGCATAAATGTTGTTACCTTTGAGAGAGCACAATAGAACCATGCAGCTATCCGCTCTAGATCAGGGTTGATTTTGACTTCTTTTTGCTTTTCTTTGACGAGCTCAATGCGGCGAGGGATCGATCCACCGTCGTTACCCATTTTTATTACTGGTTTGTATGTTAAAAGTAGGAGAGACCCAAAAGTGGAAAAGCAGCAAAATTATTAACGAGAAACCGGCTTTACTATTTTAGCAGCAGCGCTGCGCCTGGGCGCTCGCACGACAGAAACTGAAACAATCAAAGAGGCATGGATAGAATGCTGCTATCCATCACACCATGTACCTGAACATACGCCAGCACGCTCTCTATCCTTTTTGCGCTGTCTTCTGTCGAGATCGGGTATTGGATTGCCCATCGACCTGTCTCCAGGAGTCATCCAGGGTCATCATCGATCGTCGTCTTCTTTAGTACCAGCTACTATGCAACCTAGTTTAATCTCCCCAGGGCAGCCATGAAGTGGATGGAAGACTGATAGCATCTCGGTACTATTTTGATAAAGGAAAAGAAACGGTTTTATTGAATTATAACAAGAGAGAGACTCGAAAACCCCACCCCCATGTGTTCAAAATCCAAACGCCGAATATGGCTTCTTATTCTTTTGCTCTGCAACTCACTTCCCCAACGTTCTTTCTCTTCCAGACAGCTTCTTCTTCCTCTTTTATATTATTGACCTTTTTTATCTTGTCACTTTTTCACTTTTTGCTATCCCCACTCCAGCCTTATCCTGTCTAGTCATGTCACGGCATCGAGCCAACAGTGAGACAGTCTCGTTCGGGTAACGTTTCTTCCGAGAGTTCCTTTTGTAACTTTTTCACGAGTGTGAGAGAGAGAGAGAGAGAAAGCAACGCCTGACTGGGACAGTGAAAAGAAGAAGCAAAAGCGATCGTTCTTCATTATAAAGGAAAGCTAATTGTTTCTAACGCAGTAACAACAGCAACAACAATGGTTCGCCTCTTGCCATCGGTGATTGCTTTCTGCGTTACACGATCCCGCCAAGATCAATCCAGACTCGATTCCTCGGATGCGCATCTCTAGGTCTGGCGGCCTCGCAATCGATACGCATGGCCTTTTACGAGATTGCAGAGTGTGACAAGTCGACCGAGTGCGCCGACGCGCTCTTGTCCTTGTCGGAAGGTCACGAGAATGAAGATACCTCACTTCTGCCTCCCAAAAAGCGAAGCTGCTGCTTCTACAGACGGAGGCAACTCCCTTCTACTATCTCTGATGTTGTCTTTTGTCAAGAATCAGTATCTACTGCACCTTGTCTTCTTGATACAGTTGAGTACTTTTTATTTCCCCGAGATGCCGTCGTCGAAGCCGTTTCGCCTGTTGAGGTATTGCGAGAAAAAAGGGGGTGGGCTTTAATGATAACGACCCTCACCATTGTCGCCTACTTGCTCTTCTTTCCATATGTCGTTAGGTGATCTGCTCTTTCCATCCACCGGTTCCACAAGCGCAGGATGGCCGTAAACGACGCCTAACACATCCGATTGCGGACCAGTCGTTTAATGACTGCCATGTCACTCTGACAGGCGTATCGAGTGACCTGTATCTCGCCATCAAGCACGCCGCCTCCACCTTTGAGGCCATGTGCGAAAAGATGTACTGCCTGGTATGTTTCATGCTTTTGCGATAGACCATGTTTATCGAACTTGGCATGTACACCATATACAGATGCAGCATCATGAAGAACGCATTGCCTATGAAAAAGCCGAAATTTTTCTAAAGGAAGAGGACGAATCAATGCAGCTGACTAATATGCCCGATCAACACCAAGACCATACCGAAATCACCACCACAACCACCACTATCGAACAATGGTCCTCCCTAACTACTACCACCTCTACCACGTCCATCAATAACCGCACCAGCAGCACTTCTTCTTCCAATAGTGCACAAGGTACAACCCTTCTCTCTCCATGCTGACAGGCTCTGCTTGCCGCCCCCCCCCCTTTTCCAGAAAGAAGTTCTCTATGCGACTCACACAGCTTAACCTGACAGTTGTTAAAACGGAAACCAAGGCAACGTCAGGGACGAAACAGTGCCATTACTGCGGCTCCAAATCCACGCCCATGTGGCGCCGTGGCCCCAAGGGTGCTGGCACCTTGTGCAATGCATGTGGTGTCAAGTGGAAAAATGGTAAAATCCTCTGCAAGGACACAACTACCACAACCCATCTTGTGGTACGAGATCAGAAAAAGAAGAAGCCTCGGAAAAAGAAGGCTTCTCCCAAACGCGATATTCGCCGTAACAGCAGCAGCCATCGCAATCACAACACGGGCGCTGGCAGTGGTGGAACGTCCGATTCGTGCAGCCCCATCGAATCACCGCATTCGTCACCGCTTGCGCTGGGTAAAGCAAGCTTTGGTTTGTTGGCTGCTACGACAGGTACAGCCGTTGAAGATATGGATTTGATGACCATAGATGCTGTCGAAGCTGCCGCTGTGTTGACCCTGCTCAAACAGAGTTAGAAAAGATCGGCGCCTCTCTTTCTATTCCCCTTCCTCTCTCTCGGTCTCTCTCTCTCTTTCGCTCCGCTTTTCCTTTCATTTCTTTTACTAACCCCTTCTCCCTTCTTTTTCACGCTATTTTCTTTCCTTCTTGGCGATGAGTCGCCTTCCCCTTCTTCATCTCTCTCTTCTCTGTCTTCTTTTTCTTTGTAAATAGCATCATTGTCTTGCCCTTCTATTTGATACTCCCATATTTTTCCCTTCCAAAACCAGCATGGCAGAATAAAGTAGTTTATCTTTTTCTGTCTTTGAAGATAGTATGCGCTCTATAATGTTCTTGAGTTTGATATTTTGTCTCTCCATCAGTAACAGCTGCGTGCTCCCAATCCGTGGTACAGTAATAACTGCCAAATCGCGTTAGTATCTTGCTCATGCATGATGCGAAACGCACGACAAACTATGTTTCCATCGCTTCACAGCTGCAGTTGCTTTACCAGGCACGCTAATCACATACGTACATTATGACTTCCACTTTCCGTGTAATTATCTCGACGAGCCGCAGACAGGGAGGTAATATCCTCTTGCTCCCTTGATTTAGAAGACAGCAAGCTCTCGCTTTTGCGGCTTGGTATCATGTTCTAGTCCTGATACGTAGGCGAGGATACATTTGTCGACTTTTTCGCAGAGAGTACACTAAACGGGAGACACCAGAATTTGCTGTCTTCATAGACGGCACATGAGGTAGCATGCAAATCGGCCATGCTGATCGAGGTATAGTAGAATGTGGATAGTCGCCTCTGACGAAAAGAAAAAGACTTGCGTCTTCCCGCTTGACGGATAATCACTTGTCTTCTTCAGTCATTCTTCAAGGTCCCGAGAAGCAATTGAAAATGGAAGTTTCAGGCGTATTTGTGGTTTTCGGGGATATTATGTAGAAGAGCATAGCACACACAAAGATTTCTTATGCCATCATGACACAGGGAGCCCCAGAACGCGTCCGCTCGGATGCGCATGATCTGCACCCTCCGTACACATCTAATGATAACGTTGTCTTTATCAAGCAAATCTGATTAGTGCGTTTACTACACTGTATTAGGAACCTCTCACCCATAAAAGAAAGAGTATAGTACCACTCGACGTTCGTGATGTGAAACCGTGCTACAGTATGGCAATTCCGTTGGGGAATTTCAGAAACTGACTCCCTTTCAGATAATTACTGTATATAATCAGCATGTGTCAAGCAAATGACACAGCTTGCACACGTCGCGATAAGGAAACAGTTGTGATGTTGCAGGTTACAAGAACATATTTTTTGCGGCTGTATTCCTTTGAGGTTCATGGCACACATATCAAATGTACCGCTTGTAGGCAAGCTATATCGTCTACAAAATTGACAGTGCAGTACGGACATACGTTTCCTACTACCATCTCTCTCTTCCTCTTCACTTTCCTAAGCTTATACTCTTTTTCTGTCGGAACCTCGATAGATACTTGACACATGGTTAAGGAAATATGAAGAATAGGTAGAAGCTACCCACCATTTACTAATCCGCAATTTACCGTGTGACCAAATGAGAAAAAGTAGATATGGTGAGCAATATACTCAATTCAAGACATTATGCCTGATAGCTCAGTGCATGGATCTGGCCCGCTTCTTTTGCTCGCCATAAACGGAGGGGCTGACAACCACTGGTTCTTGTTCAACATTCATGGCACGGAGGCGAAGCACGGCTAGACAGTGGTATAGAACATGAGAATCTCTGTATTTTTTTTCACTAATGCGCCTATACCTTTGTCCAAAGCGAGCTCAATCTTGCATCGTGTACGGATGAAAGAAAGCAGAGGCCACGTGGAGCGCTCACCTTGAAGGATCCTATCAATCCATTGTCCTCGCGTCAGATAAAGATAGCCCCCATATTATAAAACATACCAGTAAGCAAGCGCCGAGTGTGTTGGGTTTGAGAAAAGGATCTTGAAGTCCTATATACAAAAGTCAGATATCATGCGGGTCTATTCAATGCTCTCTTGCTTACCGAGACTGAGAGATCAGGAATGATCGTAACGTTACCCGTAATTTTTTCCTCAATGACAGGTCGGAGAGCACGCGGCAGCATTCGCACTTGATCCAACTGGTCCCAATATAAGTTTACAATCAACACAATATCCAGCGGGTCATGTACCTGATATAAACGGTGTTTGAATTCAGAGGCGATCAAAAAGGCAATCTTGTTCCACATGCTGTCATGTTGCAGATTGTTGGCCTTGCTGATAAAAGGAATGGCATACGCAACCGCCTGCGACACGATAAAGTGATTGACATTAAAGAGCTCCGTCAGGCGATGGAGTGGCTCTTCCCTAAGATATATTTCAACACGCCATTTCTTAGGTGATATACGTGTTCTTTCTTTTTACCCGTCGTTCGCACTCGCATCATTGAAATGGTTCCACTTAACCACGGACGCATTCCACTTGAGAATGCGACCATTCTTGTCTTTGGCAAGCAAGTCACCCCCACCAAACAGACCCATGGAAGCTGTCGAGCAGCAGGCTGCGCTCCAAATAAGCTAGGAGAAAATTGGGTTAATACGTGTCGTAAGATGAATAGCAGAGAGGTACTCACCACGTTTGGAGCTGTCAGATAGTTCAGAAGCTGGGGGACTTCCTGGGTTCGGCTGGAAGACACGCTAATGTTGAGAACTCGTTTGGTTCGGGTATAGGCTTCCTATAACAGAAATATGAGTACGAGTTTGTGAAAAGATAACTGGTATCTTACCTCAAAGGTGAGGTCGCCGACATTTTCACGCACACACTCTTGCAGGACTTTCATATCCATGAGGTATCCTGTTCCAGTCTATTAGCCATAACGAAACGAGTGACGGAAGTGCTTTTACCGTATTTCAAAAATCGTGTGATGCGGCGCTTGACATGTCTAAACAGCTGTATCAGCTTTTATCTATGAATGTTGCATAAGTGTTACCCTTTGTCGCTTTTGCGAGAGAATGCGGTGAGATTGATACCATTGGGTTGAAGAATACCCTGTCAGCAGAGCTTGTTAGACGACATATCCCGTCATGCTTAAAAGGTTTGAACTTACGGGGAGCTCTTCGTCCGTGTGGATGCATATCAAGGCAGCAATCAAGGCACCCACTGCCGTGCCACTGATGATTCGCGGCAAGAGCCCTTGCTCGTTTAACGCCTTGAGTACACCGAGATGATAAAGAGCTACAGTTCTAGATGATGAATGATTTGCACTACCCACTATGAGCCATGTTACCTAATGCGGTGCCACCCTGGAGAACAAGAGCCGAGCAGCCGAACCCCTGCCGTGTGTCACTTAGAAATTTGAGCTTGGTCTGCTGTGGCAAGTCATCCGAGTTTTCGATATAGTCAATTTGCGCAACGACTTCCTCGAGATAGTCCTCAATCAAGGTCTTTGTTCTACGGATCGTGAGTCTTAGAGATGACATGTCTTGCCGGATAATACCCAAGAAAGGAATGCAGGAACAAGCGTCTGTCGCAGATACCGCCAAAATTCCGTAAAAGACCGCCGCGTAGCAGATACATCATTCCATCAATATCGTTCGCTTGCCGTGCATTCTGGAGATGCGCCAGCTGCGACCGGATCAACTTGTAATCGTAAAATGGGGACACCGGGTTCTTTCGCCACGCATCATTGCCTTGTTTACAGTTATTATAACCATGTCTGAAAGCTGAGCCTCACTTACGCATGAACCTAAATGTCAAAACGACATTAAATGAAAAAGTCAATGATGGAATGCGCGTGGAATAGCAGTTGCCCTTTACGTACCGGTCAACGTCAAGGGCTCGAATACGCCAATCATGGTAGGTTTTTGCGCCCGACATGCTGACAAGCAACCGATGCTCGGGGTGGTTTTTCTTGTATCGATGCCACACTTCCTATGATACGCATGAAGCACTTGTAAAGCATACTTTTCGCTTTACCATGACGGGTGTCAAAATATAATTGTCAAGCATGACAAAGAGGCTGTAAACGAGGCAGAGTAAAGGGACAGCGATGTACCGGATAGGATCCCGTGCGACACGGACCGGATCATCTAACGACACATCGTGACCGTCCGGCATATGTGAAAAGGTATTGAAAGAGAAAGAAAGAAAAGGAAGGGATTAAACAACGTGTTGGAAGAAGTGTGTTCTTTGTATGATACTAATGATTGACATGTGATTGTAACGCCATTGGAAACTTCATGCATTGGCAAACTCAGACATTTACATATGCGTGAACAAAAAAAATTATTACTTTGCTGTAAACCATCGTACAACACTCTTCGAAAATAGGCATATTTAGTCAAAGAAATATATTTCGCGTACACCATGCTACCTAAGAGTATGCTGAAGTATAATGACGATTGAAACCAAGTCCTGGTAGGTCGATGGTAAAAGAAGATTGCACTTTCAACAGACAAGGAATTATATTAACGACAAAAATGGTCTTACAGAATGTGTGGCGGTGACCGTGCCAGTACAGAAGTACTTTCTAGGCAGCGTGAATTGCTTAAACTAATGCCGGACATGAGACCATCCTCAAGAAAGAAGTAGATCTCTAGATGGGTAGCGAGTGGCAACCGAAGATGTATGTATGGTGTGTGAGTGTATATGAAGGCGTGGTCGTATGTATTGCGTTCACTGCGTTCGGGCTGCACAGCGCAAAAGGTAGAGCGAGAGAAAAAAAAAGAGTAATATGTATAGGTAAAAAGATGGAGAGCAAGCGTAGGGAGTGTTATACATTATTGTCGCCAGCCCGCGTTGAGTTGCATCAAGGTCAAGACAGCATCCATAGGGAAGTCGACGGCCTGGCCATTATGGTTGCTTCCTTGTCCCTGTGGGGGCTGCTGTTGCGGTTGATCTTGTGATTCGTTTTCGGTCTGTGATTTACCATCATGGCTCGGATCTTCGGCTTTGATGGTAGGCTCCAGCGAAGCGGTTTTTCCAATCGTACTGCTCAGTAACGCTGCTAACCGGTCTTCGGGCCTTTCACCCGCATCATTTCTAGGCTCTTCTGTCTTTAGTTTTTGGTCATTGCTATCCTGGGCTTCGGATCCCGCCTGCCCTTGCTGTGGTGATGCTTGTGATGCATCTTGTGGTTGATGCTGCTGCTGTTGCTGCTGTTGCTGTTGTTGCTGTTGTTGCTGTTGTTGCTGCTGTTGCTGCTGTTGCTGTTGTTGCTGTTGTTGCTGTTGTTGCTGTTGTTGCTGTTGTTGCTGTTGTTGCTGTTGTTGCTGTTGTTGATGGATATGCTGAAGAAACTCAATGAGCGGGCTCACAGCAGGCTGAGGCGGATCGTCCGACGCATCGGCCGACTTGGGCCTTGGATGGTTGAGGATGCCCAGACTCTGGCAGAGGACAGCCAATTGGCTGAGTTCAGGGGTAATCACAGGCTGCTGTAGGTTGCCAAACTGGGACAGATTGGTTGCAAAGCCGGCATTGCCCTGACCCATACTGATGGGGGTGGTCCGACTGCTCGCTGCGCTCGACACAGCCTGGCTTGCCGGTGGCGACCCACAAATGACGCCGTCCACCGCCGTCTTGCGTCGCTCCTTTTCCTTGCGCTTCGTTTTCCTTTTCATGAACTCTTCTTCAACCCATTGCCGCTTGGCCTCGGTGTCCTCCTTGCCATACAATTTGTGGGCCCGTTTGTTGACCCGGCATCGCAAGTCATTGTCTTTGTCTAAAACACAGGTCAAGATGTGCCATTGTAAATCAACGCATAGACTCACTCCTCTCCTCGTTCAATGCACGCCACCGCTTCTTGCGTTCACGGTTATCTGAACGGACCTAATAAATATAGATCAGGAAAAAAAACAGGGATCTTCGGTCTCGCTTACTTTTTGGTTGATTAATTCTCGCTTGAGCATTTCCGCTGTGAGCTGACCGACCGACTGAGCGACCGAAGGCGAGTGATCGAGGATCATACTATCGTGCGAGGTCGGAACTGGGGTCGGGACGGCAATGTTGCCGGCGATGAGAGGAGACGAAGTGGCAGGACCGGACGTGGAAGGAACGCCCGAAGCAGAAACTGCTGCTGCTGTCGTTGTAGTCACAGCGCTGGTATCCAGGTGAGCAAACAGGGCATGGTGGTCCGCACTCGTCGCTGTGTTTGGGTTTGATGTCGCTGTCGTCGCTGCCATGGCAGCTGCGGCGGCCTGTGCGAGGGCCTGAGCCTGGGCGGCGGTGACCTGCTGGAGCTGCTGCGCGGTTAATTGGATGTGGCTAAAGTCGTTTTGGTGGTGGTGAAGCAAAGGCGAAGGCGAGGCATTGGCTGTCGTCGTGCTTGTACTGGTATTTGTTGTTGTAGTGGTCGTATGGGCAGAGAAGGCTACTGCCTCTGCTTCTGGTGGTGTGCTATTCGTAGTAGCAGTCATGAGCTGTCCCGTCGCTTGCGACTGCTCTTGTGGCTGCTGTTCCTGCTCGTGGTCTTGAGGTGGCTGTCGCTGTTCTTTGCTCTCTTTGTTCTCGGTTGGATCCATTACGACACAAATCTTCTATCCTAATTTAGTCTCTCTATTGCCAATCCGTGCCATTTGGCTTACTCGATCCCCTCTCCGAATTGGGGTTATATAGCAGAATAAAAAAAGGCTTAAAGAAGAGGTCCTCGGAGTTTGTCTGACGTGGAGAGCCAACCACACCTGCTCTTTTACTCACTCTCTATTTTCGCCCTTCGTTGTCTAAAGACAGAAATAAGCTCTCCGTCCCAATCCTTCATGTTATTTCTTCAGTCATCTTTTATTCATAACTAGCCAACCTGTTTGGCATAGATTACTCTTTATCTAACATTATATTTATTTTGCTCTATATAGGTCGACCTGCGTCATGAAAAAAAAGGTCCCTTGCACGTAGATCGACTTGAAAAATAAATACTACTGTGATGTCTCCTACATGTACCGGTACGCGAAAGGAGGTGGTCAGTCTCGACTTTATGATTTCAAACAAGCCGCATTATCGGAGTCTTGCGCGAAAAAAAAGTGTCTTTTGAGAGATCCAAAGACACGAACTTGCAGACGACATCCTGCTAACGCAAATTATAGGCAAGTTGACATAGCGACTATTTCATAGACATGCATTTACGAGAAGATATGACTGGTAACCGTTACTATGTATGTACATGTAGCTCCTAGATATATAGAGAGAGAGAATACATGTCAGACAGCACCTCACAAGCTGAGCAGATTTCAAGTGTTGTACTGTCCGAGGTGCCGCTTAGCTTTTCATGCGATGAACGCGAAATTACACAAAAGCAGTCTATAAGCGCCATTGTCGTTCAGCTGGAAATTCATTTCCTACATAACTACACAGAGGTGGGGTCCTTGCTACGCGCTCAAAGCTCGTCCAAATCTTACAATACAGCGGCTAGGGTTTAAACGACAAGAAAGCATAAAGATGAAGGGACTATTATGAGAAATAACATATAATAAATACTTATATGCATTGCGTACTCTCAGTCATACGATATACATGATCCCAAATGCTATGAAACATCAAGAGTCCCGAATATTACACTTTGTAAATAGTTGCTGCTTAATAATAGGGATGCAAAAGGCGTGTGGAAGGAAAAAGGTCTTGGAGATTAAGCACAAGGCACGGTCCCCTAATTCTCTGCAGAACAGAGACGAGCAGCAGATCGACCTTAACCACCTCCATTTTTGTGTATCTTTAGGCTAGTTATGAACAACGAATTGATTTTTCGCAGCCTGACTTGCCATGTCTGCGAACGAGATTCGTTTGTTCAGAAACGAAACCTACGATCGCATTATTTGGCTGTTCACGACATAAAGCTCCCAACGGCAACGAAGCACGAAGGAAATGCTGTCCCGCCTCCTCATTGCCGGTTTGTTGAAACAAAAGACATTGCCTCTGCTGTCCATTATAGTTGCCCCAGCTGCAAGAATGCTTTCGAATCACTGAGTCTCTTGGGTCAACACATTACCGGCCATTTGAACAAAGACGCGTCTGTCGAAACTCCAGACCTCGAACCAGATACAACTTACACAATTGATCCGGCTGGTCTTGTTGTTTCTCCTTTACCAAGCACCGTCATAACGGATATACAGACTTCGGCATCATCATCATCATCAAAAGCGTCCTGCAAACCACCATCGCCCCGGACGTACGATGAAGCCGTTCTTCAATCATGCCAGCAACAGCACGCTTGTGGCGAGGAAAAGGTGAAGACACTGTATGTGGTGGACGCTCTTGCTTTACGACCTATCACCATCACCGATCGGCAAGGCAACGAACACAACGCCCTCACCCATTCAGATGTCATCAACAGAATGACATATTCTCCTGTATCGGTCAAGCCCATCCTACCCAGCAAGCGGCGGTATTCAGAGACAGTGGACAAAGGTGCTCTGTGTGCTCATTGCCAACCTCAGCCGGCCAGCGGTTTGGAGAACTTGCTTCTGACATCCGCGTACACCACGCTGCTGTCCCAACGAAACTACGTCGAAATCCCGGAAGAAGTTTGCCACCTCTTGAATTCAGACTGGGAGTTTTTCCCCCAGCTCAGATTTTTTTCAGCAACAGCTCTAGCGGGTGCGATTCTTCTCAACACGTCAAAAAATCAGGCAGTCATTGTCAACACGGTTGAAGTGTATGGCCGAACAAAGCCCGTAGATGCTTTCTGTGAGCCATTCGGGAAACTTAAAGGCTCTGTACAACCAACCTCCATGCCGCCCACAGCTATCCATACAAGGTACTATGGTGTGTGGCCAACTACCCTCCATTCCTCCGAAGGATCAAAGCTGGTTATCGGGACAAAAGTGTCAAACTTCTTGGTCACCTCCTCCCTACGTCTAGACACGATCGCAGCCCCGTCCATTGGAGGCGTCACTACCAATTTCAAGATATCCAGCACCAAAGAATCATTGACCTGCAGGATCTTTTTGGATCGCAGCATGCTCGATCGAGCCATGGCGATTCGAAATAACCCACGCATCCAGCGGCTATCAGACACCACGATCATCCATCAACTGCGGGCTACGCGCACAAAATTCCATATGGCAGACGCGTATACCTTATGCCGAGCCACTGGCCCAATCACAATGTCCCATTTGCATCAGCCATGCTCACTCTTTACCGTGTCCGAGATCAAACGCAGCCCAGCTTCCACTCTGTTTCGAGTGATAGCAACATCCGTCCTTAAGCATGGTCAAGATGCTAAATTGTCCAGAAAAGTGGTTCAAGACACCAAGGCATTGTGCTGTGGGGCAGCTGAAACCATCCTGACTGCCATTTCTGATCTTTTCTGCTCAGAGGATCACGAGATACCCATACTTGGCAATGTGGCTCTGAATAGAGAACTCGAGGCCCTTGCGAATGACCTGAAGTCCCTTTTGGTCAGTGCAAATGAGGTGACGGCCAAGTACGTGGCCGACACTTTTGCTACATTTAATTAAATAAAACGAGTACAAAAAGCAAAAAGACACTGCTGTTGATCTGTACTTCGACTTTGTTCGTGCAAACATTGGATGACACGCTAATATTATGGAAATTCGTTACATATTCGTGTACGCAAATCTGTGATATAAGTTAGTGTACTTAGTCTTCTCGTTTGCCAAAGCTGCAGCCCAAGTGTAAAGCTGAGTAGAACTCCAGCTTGCAGATAATAGAACCGATTTCAACACGAGTTCATACATATGTCGTCTGCGAATGCGTTGTTATGGACACTTGCCCATAGCCTCAGGCCGCAGGCTGAAATATACGTACATGGATAGAGGCAACACCATATATCTGATGCTACAGCTGGTCAATAGGTATCACTGTATATATATACCTCTTCATCGTTCTCTTTTCCTTGGATCAGTCTGTCTCTCTACTTTTATCGCTTACTTTTTTTATTGTCATCGTTATTATAAATGTTCAGTAATAACTTGTATTCATGCATATGATGGAATTCCAAGGATAACATAGAATTGTTCGAGGCACTTATATATCGCTTGACTGTGATCAATACCACCTTTTGCAATACATAAAATCGGTTCTGGCCTACGAAACGACCTAGGGCGTACCTATGTTCGGTAGCAGTACAGATCGATTGCTCTCAAGCACATAGTTCATTCATTCATTCCTAGCGTCCAAAACTCCGTTCTGATGTCCTAAACAGGCTTTGTATGGCAGGTGCAACCATTTACCTGATGCAGATAACCGTCAGACTAATTTCAGAGGGCGTTGTTCAAATCAGTATATTCTGTGAGAACGCGTAAAAGTAGAAAGGGGATGATCTTGTTTCTTCTGAGCGAGGCGTCTTCCTGCACCCCAGCAAATTTGACAACTCTCCACTCTCTCCGCCCACACTTTACGCAGTCTCGGCTCTACAGTATGGGAGGACGTGGTCGCGGTGCTTATTATAAAGCCAAATATGGAAGCAAACGCGCCAACCGTACTCAAACAGAAGAGCACTACCAACCACCGCCTGCACGACGGCGCCAGAAAGGTATTGAAATCGCCTTTTTCTTTTGCACCGACTGACATTTTCTTCAGATCAAAATGATCTTCACCAGCTCTTAAATGCCATTGACCGACGACCCTACGGCAACTACAAGCAGCTCTGTGACAGTAAGACTACTTGCTGCTGCTGTATTGTCATTATACTCATATCAACTCAAGACCGCTACGAGTTTCCTTTCTTTACCTTGCGGTTCGACAAGGTCCAATCCGATCCTTATGCACCGCCCAGTCGTCTCCGCGTCTTTATCAAAGACACAGATGCAGGATTTGAAGACAAACTCTACGCGAACCCCTCGCGGTACAGCATTTATAATTTCCGTTTGGAAGAGAAAATGCTCATATCTTGGTTAGGCGCATTGCCTTGCAGGATTTTCTGTCGCGCCGCCTCTTCAGTCGCATTAAAGACGTGAACCGCTCTGTTCGCACTGGCACAGGGTTTCATGACGTTAAAGGTGGTACCTTTGAATCGGCTGAGCCTCAGCAAAAGATCCTCAACAGAAATAGCGTTGTCGTTCAGGACGGCTACATCGAGGCACGCTTCCGTTTAGGCTTACCCGCCAGAGGTATGCGAAAATCGACTGTAAGCCACTCGCTCCCTTACATCTTCTAGGGCGTACCATCGTATCATCCAATGCCATGACCAGCCTGCACACCCATCTTCCCCTTCTTGTAGATAATGCGCTCCGTCGAGTCAACTTCTCAGAAAAGGATCTCAACGAGCTCGAAAACCATTGTCTTGTGAATGAAGACCAAGACTGGCTTCGTGCTCAATTAGAACGCCTAGGTACGCACACATGCTCGTCCTGTTCGTGAGATTGACTGTAATTAGATCTCGTATGCTTTGTACCAGACGGGGCCATTTTGCCACGGCAATCCGGTGCTTCCGACTTGCCTTATAATAAACCCAACCTGGTCCGCTTTCAGTCACCTGAATCACTACGGATCGAGGTTCTGTGTCCATCTGGTCGGAAACTCACGGGCATGGGTATCCGTCGCGGTGTCACCATGATTGCAGTAAGTCAAAGAACATGTGTGTCGGGGTTGATACTAACGGACGATGTATAGGGTGGCGGCTATCACGTACGTCAATATGATTTGAACATCTAGAAACTCATCGGACATTCAGGGCAAATCAACGCTTCTGTCGGCGGTTGTGAATGGTATCTACAATCATATTCCAGGTAATAAAGATTTTTTCTCTTGCACGGCATCCCATCTCAGATATCATTAGGCGATGGTCGAGAATTCATTGTTTCGGATCCGAGTTTGACGCAAGTTCAATCCGAGGATGGGTAAGCTATGCTCGACGAAAAGAAAGACGTATCTTTGACTGTGATTAGACGGCCTATTACCGGAACGAATATCACACCATTCATCAACAATCTGCCCTTTGACATGGATACGAGCGCTTTTGTGACAGAAAACGCAAGTGGGAGCACCTCCATGGCGGCCGGCATTCAAGAGCTCTTGGAGGTCATTGAAAACACTACATGCACCTACATAGGCTCATTCCCGTCTCTAGATTGGCTGCAAGTCGGTCGTTTTCGACGAGGACACGTGCGCAACCAACTTTATGATCCGCGATCAGCGTATGCAGCTCATCATTGCCAAGGAACACGAACCGATCACGCCCTTGATCTACAAGATCCGAGCCATGTATACGGAACGTGGCGTATCGTCCATCCTGGTGATAGGCGGGTGCGGCGACTATGTGGACAAGACAGATCGTATTCTTGAGATGCGCAACTATACGTGCCGCGACATAACCGCATCTGCCAAGGCCATTGCAGAAAAGTACCCGTCGCCACTCCAAGATGAAGGCGGTAGGTCTTCTACTTTATCTTGCCTTAGCGCTCATGCGTGATGCTAGGTCCGAATTATGGCGAGGTGAGCGAGCGTAAGGTGCAGCTACCCGAGGTGGTACTAGGCAAGTTCAAGACGCAAGCTGATGGAGCCAGCTTTGGAGATGGCATGTCATTCACGCTTCGAAGCGGTCATCTGGCGGAGGAGGCGCAGATGCGGTTGATTGTGACCCTCCTGCGATACTTGCGTCGCCAGCAAAAACAATCAGGGCAGCCTGTCGGGGTAGGATCTGGCTTAAAAGAGATCTATGCCAGGATGGATCAGGCACAAGTGGTTGATACGGATGAATGCGTAATCACATCCGACTATGACTTTGTGCAGGGCGGTGAGGATGGCGTGGATGGCTCGCTTGCGCACGCCACGCCCTTCCAGGCCGTGCAAGCGCTCAACCGTCTGCGTGGCATGAAATTCATTAAGTAAATTTTATTATCATCGTGACAGGCCATGAAAGCACATAGAACTATAAACGAATACGCACCAACAAGTGTAGGTCTCTGAGCCAATGTTACAAGTGCAAGTAATGGAAGCGATGGAGATATTCGAAACGGCGAAGGGGCTTCTTGCTTTTAGCGGAGTTTATGACATACGCCTCTCGAGACAAAAGCAGAGCGAAAGAGAGAAGATACCGTTTTCGCTTTGTTAGTTGAACCATGTCCTCGAACCAGAGAATAGCCATCTTTCCGACGCGCATGTACGCTTATCCCTTCTTTTCACTACGTTGACATCTATACTGAATGAACGTATAACTGGGATTAGGGCTCTTACGACCATGAAGCTCCGTCTCAAGGGTGCTCAAACTGGTCATTCGCTTCTGAAACGCAAAGCAGAAGCCCTGACGAAGCGTTTCCGCACCATTACTCAACGCATTGACGAAGTACTTACCTTTATATTGCAAGTAGCTATTGAGGTTAACCATACTTGGACTACCTAGTTGAAACGCAAAATGGGTCAGGTCATGCAAGTAGCCTCGTTCTCGCTGGCAGAAGTGCAGTACATTGCGGGTGATATTAGGTAATTATCTTTTGCCAATTAAAAGAGCTCTTTTAAGATAACATGTTTGACTCTAGTTACCAAATACAAGAAGCATCCAAGTCTGCCCAGCTTCGAGTACGCGCTCACCAGGAGAACGTATCGGGTGTGATGCTTCCCAAGTTTGACATGTACACCGAGGGCAACAATGGTAACAATGAAGGGGAAGTAATGCAAAAAAGATATTCATTTAAAGGAATAGCCTTTGAGTTTACTGGTCTCGGTCGTGGTGGTCAACAAGTACAGCGATCCAAAGAAGTGTATACCAAAGCTGTCGAGACCCTCGTCGAACTCGCCAGTCTGCAGGTACTTATAGATACGCGTTTCTATTCTTTTTTAATTTTTAATGGTGGATAGACTGCTTTTGTGATCCTTGACGAAGTGATCAAGGCGACGAACCGCCGCGTGAATGCGATCGAGCACGTCATTATCCCGCGTTACGAAAATACCATCAAGTATATCATCTCTGAGCTTGACGAGCAGGACAGAGAAGAGTTCTTCCGGCTCAAGAAGGTGCAGAGCAAAAAGAAGGAACGTGCAGCGGCTGAAGAGCATGCCAGAGCCAGCGAAGCCAAAGAAAGCCATGGTGAAGATGCTGTGCCTGAATTCAAGACGGCCCATGAGAGTGGACAGATTGATCTGGTGAACCAGGAAGACGAGGATATTATCTTTTAGGATGAGCAATAAACATATGTATCCATACAACAATGGAAGCAGTCCTCTGAAATGAGTACATATCGTATCTGATGGAATACTACCCATGGGATGAAAGTTAGGCATTGCAGTCCTTGTGACACGCAGCGTTGCCATGGAGTGGATGTCTAATATCTAATTTTGTGTGGAGAGTACAGCCTGACTCCTCTTTATTTTTCGTATGGACGATCGCACTCAAGACTACAATAACAACGTTCAACCTCCTTCCACCATGCACCCTGAGCCACCTTCGCTTCTGCCCGATCTGTCCATGGTCCATTTTATTCGGACTGCTGGCGCCATGCTCGACGTGTAAATATCCCAACTACGCTGCGTGTACATACCAACCTTTTCAATAGGCCAGCACGGACAGTGGCTACCGCGCTAATGTACTACCACCAGTTCAATCGACACATGCAAGAACACGTCGGAAAACTAGATCCCCAAAACGATGCCTGGGTCGATCAATCCAACCCACTCTACTGCAATCCGGAGGCAAGTGAACTCTTGGTTGGTATATCGATTCTCATATATATCCCGATAGCTCCTCGTTTGCACCTGTCTCTTCCTTGCATGCAAAACAACAGAAAACCAGCGCAAGGTGCGCGATGTGGTCAATGTTGGTTATCGGTATGATGAGGAAATATGCCTAGGTGTAAGTTTTCTCATATTATAGCGTACAGATATTATCACGGAGACATATTGCCGGTGGATAATGACTACTTTGATATGCGGTCATCCCTCGTCACGGCTGAGCTCTTCTTGGTGCGTGGTCTGGGATACCAACTCGACGTGACCCTTCCTTTCGCATACAGTCTCAATATTCTCCGTTGCATGGCTGAAATACCTTACTTTCAAACCAAAGACAAACGCCAGCAAAACCAAAAGATGAATCATGTCTGGCGTCGTATGGAGCAAGGTATTCCTTTGTCTTTGTCTAGATTGTGTGTCTCATCATATCTTTTTTGAAGAAATGTCAGCCGAATTAAGTCATATCGCGCGTCTGTCATGGACCTGGTGCTGGGATAGGCAAGCACGAAAAAAAAAAGTTGATGAAACATCCTCTTATCCATCCCATAGTCTGTGCTCTCCCAAGATTGCTCTGACCTACTCGTCAGCAGAAATTGCCGTCGCAAGCTTGTACCTTGCCACCAAAATGGTTAATGCCGAGCTCCCCATGAAACTGACTGAGGTACGTCTTTAGTGTTGGTTCTTCTATTGTCTCATATGAGGTACTAGTGGGTCAATATGTGGGGTGCGGCGGACGACATGTCAGTCCAAGTCGTACGAGGTAAGCGACCGGTACGTTTTTCTCGTTGTAAATTAACACGATTGCCCAGCCGTAATATTAGACATGCTGGATATGCGAGAACAGTCTTATACGGCAAGTACGTCTTCTACTACCTCCTCCAATGCAATTTAAAGCTGTGCCTGCACAATCTTCCCTATATACTCGCAGTATAACTTACTTCCTATCGTTCTTCTTTTCCGGTCATACATGCCAAAAACACACATATAATGACATACCCTCCCCATACACACATAACACCCTGACCCACCTACACACATTTCACTTGTATACACGCACACCTACCTATGCATCGATCAAATGTATTTTAAATATAGATAAAAAGAAAAGCGAGCTCTTAACTAAAGATACCCATACGCTCCAGTCGCGTTTTCTCTATCATGTGGGGTGAGAACCTTTTTCGGAGTCAATACAGCAAAACTTACGTGTCTGGCGGATATCCGCCTCATCATGTTCGCTATCTTCTCCGTCAATGTCCATGTCCATGTCGCCCGGAACAGCCTGCATCTGCACCGAGGGAGCAAACGGCAGATAGCGCAGGTTATCGATAATCTTGGCACTAGACGGCGTCCATCAGAACCACAGAAACCCCTGCATACAGAAACTTACATGATTTTTTCGAGATACTCGCGTGTATTGTGGTTCGCCATGTTGTTGGATGGCACATCAAGCTTGTATTCGGGACCATAGTACTCAAAGTAATCGTTGAAAGGTAATTCCACACCTATGAAGCGTCAGCTGACCTTCATCCCTCTCCGTATTTCTTTCCTTTACCTTCGGTGAGATCCTCGCCAACCGCCAAACCGGTCTCAAAGGTCCAAGTCCGTGCGACATTCCGGATCGTGTAACCGCCACCACCGACCATGATCAGTGGTACGTTGAAAGATTTCAAAAACTCAACACACGATGCGTGGCCGCGCATGGACAGATTGAAGCAGCCGAGACGGTCCCCTGCAAGTGAATCGCCACCGAGCTGGAGCACAACCGCGCCCGGCCGATACCAGTCCATGATGTGTTGCATGATCTAAGCAAGCAGAGAGCTTAGAATAAGAGAATAGGTTCCACGGCATGGTACGTACCGGTCGAAAGACACTCTTGTAGCTCTCGTCGTCGATACCGTCGCGTAATGGTACATTGACAGCATAGTGTTTGCCTTTTCGAAGGCCGGTATCCTTGATATCGCCTGTGCCGGGGAAGAACTCGCCAAATTTATGGAATGAACAGGTCATGACTCGATCGGTCGTGTAAAACGCTTCCTCGACACCGTCGCCGTGATGCACATCGATGTCGACGTACAGAACGCGTTGGTGGTATCTGATAACGATGAGCCAAACAGAAGATCCAGCCATGTATGTCCTACCTTAAGAGCTCGAGGATGCCAAGCACGATATCGTTGACATAGCAGAAGCCAGAAGCTTCGGTTTTTTTGGCGTGATGGAGACCGCCTGACCAATTAATGGCAATGTCGGCCTCGCCACTCAATAATTTGTTGGCAGCGCCGATCGTGCCTCCTGCGGATATTGAGCAAAATTCAAACAGGCCCTCAAATACCGGACAATCTTCTCCCACGTTGACTAGAGGCCGAGATGGATCAGTCAGATATCTTATACGAGCCCTGAGATATATGAGCTTACATCGTGCGATACCCTGCTCCAGGCCGCCGTGCTGCATGGCCAACTGCTCGACGTTTTCGGGTGTGACATGTTGGAGAAAATTGATATATTCGTCCGAGTGGAATCGTGTCATTTGGTAGGCCGTTGTCCGTACGGGTTTCTAGCAATGTGTGGGTCACGAGGTTCACAAGGTAGAACAAGTCCAAGGTGACTTACAACAATGTCCATTTTCTTGTAGAGGCCATAATTGACAACCATGTTGTGGACCATGTGCATTCGCTTTGGCTTCATGTAGTGACCTGATCAGAGAAAGACAAAGGATCAGTACATCGATATCAAGTATGGCAGGTGGTGTATACCTGGACCATAGCTAAAGTTGCCAACGTCGTCTGGAAAAACGTAATAGGGAGCGCGCGTGAGTGGACAAAATAAAAGATAGGTAGACAGATAGATGCGTACGATCGTAAAAGTAGCATACACGCTTTTTGGAGCAGTCTGCGAGGCTGTAGGAGTTTGTCATTGTGTGCGAGTTTGGGTGTCAGGAGACGAGGTGAGCGTGTGGCTTTGAGTACGGAAGAGTGGCGACGGCGGGCCCAATGGGAAGGGGGAGGGAAAACTATAAGGGAGGAAGGAAAGAGGGAAGGACGGAAGGAGTCGGAATTGAAGGCCCGACCGAGTAAAGCAGACCCAAAGAGCGAGGAAAAGAGAAAAGATTCTGGACAGGAACAACAATTCCTCATTCCGGCGGGGGCCCCTGCCAGGTCCGGCAACGGGCGATTGAACCCCGGACCACCCCCGGACTTGGTAATCAGTGGAGCGTTGTGCCGTTAGAGATCTCTTTTGTCTACTCCTCGCACTGACGCCCCCCATTGCCCATAAGGGGCCGAACAAAAAATATGGCATGACAACGCACTGACAAATAGCATTTTCATCTTATCCTTACTTGAAAACCAAACAAGACGAAAGGGGGGAGACAGTTTGCAAATGTGATTATCTCTCGCGCAAAGGTACGTGCGCCAAGTTGTTCTTAATGAATTCCTCATCTTCTAAGATGCTCTCATAATATGCATGTTAAATAGGTCGTTCCCTTTGCAAGTTCTTCCTTTTGACTGCGCCGAGTCCATGGTAATGATGTGTTGCGTACGACAATGACACTTTTGAGCTCATGGTGCATCTAAAAGAGAAAGAGAAAGAAACCAATCCCTCCCTAGTGTCTGAAGCACCCTTACCAGCCGAAACATACCCACGTTAGAATACATTAGAACACATTAGAATACATTAAAAATCATACATCCATACGTTCATAGTACATCACGTCGTCTGAGATAAAACATAGAGATCAAAGAGATTCTCCTTGACCTTTTGGCACGTTTTGATCTATCCTTTCCCCTTCCCCCCGCTTCACAGGGTTCGAGGGGAAATGCACGAGCG
>VAFG01000276.1:1635-17324 GCA_013461545.1 Syncephalastrum contaminatum | reverse complement strand
AAAAAAAAAAAAAAAGAAACAAAAAAAAAAAGACAGAGGGACACTGACCAGAAGAGCCCTTGAACGGACAGACGCGAGGCGTAATGATAATAATATAGTCATAAAGGTTGAGTGGGATGGGTTGTATACTGGGCATGTATGCACATGCCTTTTTAAACTTGCCTTCGCCACCACGCGAACACATGCGCACCACGAGCAAGGCGTGCACACGTAGTGTTACCAGATATGGATTGTCTCGATTTTTTCTGTTGAAACTACTTGTATCAACAAAAGGTGAAGTAGAGTGTCAAGACTTCAAGTGGACGGCCATGGAACGGGTATCGAAGTGACATGGTGGTTAGGAGAAGTAGGATGGAAGGGCAGAAAGCGCCAAGAGACGAGGAAAGAAGCAGATTGGGTAATTTGGAGGTGTTCCCTTTTTTGAGACAAGGCGCCGATTTTTTTTTATTAGATCGGACAGAGCCAGACCAGGGCAATTTCTATTGTTCTCCCTTTTGCTCTCTCTATTTCCTGGAGCAGAGAGTTACTCACCTGTGGATACCGTACAATACTGTATATCGCACTGTCCCTCTCCCCCCATCCTCTCCCTTTTCCTTCCATCAGCCCCCCCATCTTCACCTCCATCCCTTTTGCCTTTTTCTTTATAGTCCCCCAAACTATTACCTATTGCCTTGCTTTTTACTTCTCTCTCTCTCTCTCTCTCTATCTCTCTATCTCTCTTCAAGGCTACCTTGACCCACCACTCTTTCTCTACACCCCTTTGCCCCCCCTCGTTTTTCCCTTTTTGTCCAGCTGCCTTGGACAATCATTTCTTCTCCTCTCTTCTCTAGAATAACTCTCTCTTCTTCTCTTTCTCTTTTTCTTTTCCTCTTCAATCGGGTGTCCTTCTCTCCCTTCCCTCCTACCTACCTACCTAGTGGGCTTGCGACTCCTGATATTCTACGTATCGCAATTCCTTTAACTTGACCACCCACCTTGTCTGTTCTTCCACCATACTGCCTCCATGACCACCTTGCAATCGGCTGCTCATCCCTACACAACCTCGCTTCATGTACAGCGACAACACCACCCGCTTCCGCCTGTTGTTGCGCCCATGCCGCCCGGTGGGATGAGCTACCGAGCCTGTTGTACCCACCCGCCCACCTCTCAACTTCACCAGGAACAGCAGGAACAAGTGGAACAGAAAAAGTATGGCTCGGCTGCGTTACCTCTCCAGACCGATCCAGAGATGTACGCTTTGCGATCCATGTTCAATCCCACTTCTGAGTCGCACCACTCGTCGAAGCAGCAACAACAACAGCATTATTATCACCACCATCACCACCATCCGCATACACATCCACATTATCATCATCATCATCATGCTCCGCACCCGCAACCGGTAACCCACCACCACCATCACCACCACCACCACCACAGCCATGCTCCGCCTGTTGTCCCTCAGCTCGCTGTCGTTGCAAAGCGTGCCAACCATGGTAGTGCTGGTAACCATTTGAATGACCGTCTTGCCTATGTGGAGGCATTGGTTGGTAAGTCTTTTTTTACTTGCATTAAGGAGAGCTGGATTGGCGAGATTGAAAAAAAAGAATGAGTTGAAATTTTTAGAACATGATTTCTTATTGGATACGCTCTTTTTTTTTCCCTATTTCCAATTAGATACGAACGCCCATGTCATCGAGACCATCTGGTCGCGGTCGAGTACGCAGTACAGCAAGTCCGCCGTCGTGCCGCTGCGGACCTTCATTCAAGAGGTCCTCAAGCGATCTCGCACGACGTACTCGACGCTGCAGACCGCGCTCTTTTACCTGTTCCGCGCCCGCCCCGCCATCGTGGCTCAGCTCTACCCCAACCTAGACGACACGCAAAACTGGCAGGATGCGTACATCAGCTGCGGCCGCCGCATGTTCCTCGCGAGCCTCGTCGTTGCGTCCAAGTTCGTGCAGGATAAAACATACCGCAACTCGGCCTGGGCTAAAATCGCCGGTCTACCCGTGGCCGAGATCAATGCAGCCGAACGCATCTTTTTAGAGCAGATCGACTACCGGCTGTACATTGCTCAGTCCACCTTTGAGCAGTGGCACCACCTGCTCCACATGCATGTCGAGGCCAGATCGAATAATCGCCCCAATGCTTATCTGCAAGACTTGGCCAGCTTCCCAACCGCAGCAACCGCCTCCTCTTCCAATACCTCCTCCTCAGCATCCTCCGCCTGCTCCTCCCCCACCACCGCCTCCTCCTGTCCCTCCACCGCCTCCTCCTGTTCCTCCTCCTCCTCCTCCTCGTTCATCACCTCCTCCTCGCCGCCATCCTCACTGACACCCACCTCGCCTCGATCAGCTCACCAAGGACAGCCAGCGCACCACGCCGTCTTCAAGCCTCACACGTCGATGCCGCTTTCGCCTGCATCGCCGCCAGCACTGGACTCGCTCTTGCGCAAAAATACGCAGCCATCGTACCGCAAGCGCCGCTTCCGCGAAGTCTCGCTCTCGGACGATCCCTTGTCGCCGAGCTCGACCGGTTCGGGCCATGGCGTCGGCTTGTATTCGCCCACGCACGTCATCCCACCTCCCGTCCTTTCGCTCTCGCTGCCGAGCTCGATCTCGTCCTCGCCGATGCACACGCCCACCCAGGTCTCGCCCGTGCGTGTCAATCACTCTGCCCTCGCCTTCTCCTCCTCGTTTGCGAGCCCCTTTGAGGATGAAACCAGGTACGACAAGAAGCGCCGCGTTCTTGACGACTACACCTCCCATCATGGCTTTGCCCTCAGCCATGTCCGTGGTCCTCTCCGGAGAAAGCCTTAATCCAAAACAGAAACCCCAACACAGCATGGATCCGCGCTTTCCACTCGTTCTTCGCTATGCTCTTCCATCTGCCTCTCGTTCTATTTCTATTATTCTTATTCTTACTGTTATTATTATTCACACGTTTCAAACCACACACACACATACAGAGCACTCACAGTACATACACACGACAATTTTCTTCTTTCCTTTTGTACTCCTGTGCTGATCTTTCCTTCCTTTCTATCTCTTTCTCTATCTCTCTCCCTCTCTCTCTCTCTCTCTCTCTCTCTCTCTTCTCACACTCATATTCGTCGTTGTTGTTACTTCAGAGATGGTATGCCTTTTTTTTTTTCCTTTATTCTTCTCTTTGACTCTTTTATCACCCTTCTCTCATTATTCTATCTAACGTACCCACCTTTTTCTTTGGGCTACCTTGCTTCATGCAAACCCTTTTTTTTTCTTTTTCCTTTGTTATACATATCCTGTCATTTCTAGCTGCCTATACATTATCCTCTCCTCTCTTTCTTCATCGCAAGCACGCCCTTCCCTTTTGTCCCGTACATACCCCCTCTCCCATTCATATATTTATACATATTGCCATCATGTTCTTTATTTGTTCTTGTTGACGCCGACAAAAAAAATGTACTCTTGTGCCAGTATATCCATATCCAAATGTTTGTGTAACCTCTTGGTCCAATGGCCAAAGAGAAAAGAGCAAGACACTCCCCTCTTGTTTTCTGCTCCCTGACCCGTTCTCATTGGCCCGGTTTACACGAGCAGCCCTCGCGTAACAAGATGCCACTGTGTGAGAGAGTGGCTAACGTTAAAACGACAACAAAAAGAGGGGTTTATCGATATTAGGCAGTTGAATATAAATTCTATTTGGGGGGTGGGTTGATTGGGTAAGGTAGGGGAGTTTGCCCGCTCTTTTCTTTTTTGATTTTATATTTTTCTATTCTCTTTTTCCTTTTTCCTTCTTCCTAGTCCCCTTTGTCCCCCTAAAGTACATGGTCGGACCGGCTGGAATTCGTACATGAGGGTTGCCGAAAACTACTCATACATGCGCACTCCCACATGCCGACGCATCGTCTGGGTCCTCTTTGCCCGTTTGTGTACCATCGTCTTGCCTGATTTTATCTTAAAATACGCTCTCAATCTACGCACTGCAGGCAAGTTTCTATCATGAGCGCCTAAATCTTGGAGACTCATCCTCTCTCTCCGTTTATTTTTCCATTCCAATAACAACAGCCGCTCGTCAAGCATGGCGAGAGAAAATCGCATTATGCATCTTATACCTCGGCGTGGCAGCCGTCTTTTTGTTTTGGCTGGAATACGTCTCGACGCTGTTTTGTGATACGGAAGATGTGTTTAAGCAGGAAGACGTCTTTCGAAACACCTCGAAACTTTCGGCAGTGAACGGCAAAGCGATTGACTGGTCCAAATACGTAGACTCGTCCACCGCTGCAAAAGATGTCAGCCCATACCCTGGTGTCGATGTTTCACCCATGTTTCCTAAATTCATGCTCCTCGATCGCAAAGGCGACGATTACTACTCGGATCCAACCTTACAATCCTGCATTGGCAATAGAAACTTCTCTTCCCAAGCCGACGCATGGCTCAACTACAAACTTACGAACGACCCTGGCTACACCTACCTCAATGGCAAGCTCGAAAAGTGCCCGATACCCAACCATGTCAACCAGACTGGCACTGACTGCTACACTTGGAACATTCAACAGCTCGGTTTACCCATCAAAGGAGGTAATGCTTGTTTCCGTTTTATTCATATGCATTGCTCATCTTCATTTGCATGAATAGATATCCAGTACGAAAAGGAATTTATTGCTCAAAACTGCACCACGCTTCCTTCCCCGAATGGACCCGGCATGGCCTACGTCGTTCTGAACGACAAGGTCCTCGACGTCACCGATTACCTCGAAGCAGCCACCAACATCATCGAAGTCTCCACCGGCATTTATTCCCGTTCCTTTGCCCTCGATCGCATGTTTCTCCCGCTCGATCTGACCAAGCTGCTTTTCATCAGCCTCGGCGAAGACATTACCGACTCGCTCGCTTCCAACGTCTCCAACGCGAATACCTACGCCTCCTGCATGGAGACGCTCTTTTACAAGGGCATCGTCAAAGAAGCCCAACCAACTGGGTGTCAAAAGATCAACCCCGCCTTGTGGGCCACCATGGGTGCCTTTCTCCTCTACTTCCTCGTCAAGATGAACCTTGCCCATCTCTGCCGTCTACGCTTCATGCAGAGCCTCCTCTTCTCATCTCATCCCGAGTTCTCGTCGTCCATCCGCGATCGCTCCCCGCATACAATCCTCATGATACCCTGCTTCTCCGAATCGAGCGATATCCTCAAACAGTCGCTTGACTCCCTCGCGCGCACTCACTATGAAGATTCACGCAAACTGTTACTCTTTGTGTGTGACGGCGTAACTCGGGCATCACATGACTCGAAAGAAACCCATCTCTGTGTTCTCGAAGCGCTCAACCACTCTGGAACGGTCGATCCCGTTGCACAACCCTACCTCTCCCTCGGTCAGAACCGCAAAAAGGTCAACTACGCCAAGGTCTATTCTGGCTACTACGAGACGGGCCGCAACCGAGTGCCCTACATGGTGGTTGTAAAAGTCGGCAGTCCACGCGAGGAAGCCGCCGTGGCGTCTGCCTCCAACGTCGTACCGGGCAACCGCGGCAAGCGCGACTCGATGGTCCTCGTCTTTGGCTTTCTCGAGCGGTGCATGAATCTCGCCAACAACCGGATGACACCGCTCGAGTACGAGCTCTTTAACCAGTGCTACAGCGTATTGGGTGTGGATCCGCGCAAGTTCAAGTACATGCTGGTTACCGACGCCGATACGCAGGTCCAGGGCGATGTCGTACAGACCATGGTCTCCAGACTCGAAAAGGACCGCCGCATGCTCGCGATAAGTGGCCATGTGCGACCGGCCAATCCAGAACAGAACATCACGACCATGCTCCAGATCTTCCCCCTTTACCTGACGTTCTATTCCGGCTTGGCCTATGAAGCTTTCTTGGGCACGGTGCTGTCCATCAATGGCGGCTTCATGATGTACAAGCTCTGGACCGAAAACGTCCCTCTAGACGAGAATCGGCCGATGGCCGTCAAGGGATGGCGCCCGTTCAAGCGCGCGAGCAGTGCCACCACATCGCAACAGACCATTCAGACCCACAAATGGCCCAAGGTCAGTGACGAAATCAATCCGTGGGAAGAGAGCGACCGAGACCGCGACAGCAGCATGAGCCAGGACAATGAGTCCCGGCTTTCGCTCGCACCCAACACGGGTATCCGCCCGTGCTGCATCCATCCTACCGTCCTGCGCGGCTTTGCCGCACCACAACCAGACACGATGCACATGAAGAACGTCTTGCTTTTAGGCGAGGAGCAGTACCTCGGTATTGTCCTGCTCCGGTCGCATCCGCACCACCGGCTTGGGTTCGAGCCCGAGGCCATTGGCTATGCGACGCTACCGACCAACATCTTTGCGCTACAGGCGCTCCAGTCGCGCAATTTGCGGGCGGCCTTTCACAACCAGCTCGAGATGCAGCGCATCGCGTGGGACTTGGGCATTGCCTGCTGGTTTGTGTCGCTCACCAAGCTGATCGACATGATCCTGTCCATGCCCATTATTGTGTACCTCTATGGCGTGTACATCCGTTTCTTTATGCAGTTTGGTCTGGCTTACACCATCATTGCCATCAGCTTCACGTGCCTGATCGTGTTACACATGCTGTATTTCATTGTGCGGCGCCAGTTCAAGTACGTCTTTTGGTTCATTATCTATGGCCTATTTGCCGTTCCACTTTTTGCCGTCTGGTTCCCGCTCGTCTCGTTCTGGTGCAGCGACTATGCCGAACGGTGGTACGACGTCTGGCCAACCGCGAATCGCAAGCGTCGTGGACGACTCCACGGCATCGTGGATGATACGGACGAAAAGAACATTGAACACACTCAACCGGATACGGCATCCATTACATCGGATTCCAAGGAGCTGTCAGACGAAGAGCTCGTGCCGCGAATGAGGCTCGGCGAGTTTGAGGTTGTGGAGGCCGAGAAGCAATACCAGCGCGCAGTCCAGGAGGCAGCCGCGCTGGATTCCAACTTTACAGGATTCACTGGTATTGTCAACGGCCGAAGCAACAGTATGCGGTCCAACGCATCGCGGCGATCGGACCCCTTCAAGGACCAGATAATCCCATCCCCGCCCATGGCACAGCTCCGCGGTTACAACAGCGTCCGGGCCAGTGGCAACGGTGCGACGAGCAGCGGGTATAAGCCCAAGGCCTCCGTGGTCGACATGTACAGCACGGTGCGTAACCTGCCGAGCCGGCACCCGCACCATCACCGATCCCAGTCGCAGGACCAGCCGTCACCAACCGGCACAGTGCGCTCCAACCCGTTTGCGTCCGCGCTCGACAATCCCTTTGACGACGGCTATGCCGTTTCATCTCAGCAACAACAGCCTCCGCAGCACACGCGACGCCATCATAAGCCGAGTCACTCGCAGTCGTCGTACTTTACCTACTCGTCCCGCACGACCAACGAGGACTACAGCGCGCCACCCTTCGTCGATCCCGTCCTGGATGATGACCAGCGGTCGCAGTCGTACCCAGCTACGGCCGACGACCGTGCTTCGATCATATCCAACACGCACTCGCTCGCGAGTTCGAATCTCAGTCTCGACCCCGAAGCGTTCCTTGAGTCGCGGACGTATGGCCAAGGCACGCGTGCCGCGCATGGCAACAACTCCCTGGGTGGGCGGAGGCGTGTCGTCGAGGAAGAGCATGCCGACGAAGGACGCTCTACAGCGCGCCATGGCAAGGTTGGACTTACGATCCCTGGGCAACCGCTGGGCGGTTATCCACAGCCACCTTCGGGCGGCGCTGGCCCGAGTAGTGGCAGAAACAACCGACGCGATCGTGTCTAAGCAAAACTTCATCCCATCCCCCTTACTTTGCAGATACATACTCCCTATTACTTTGTATACAGACACACACAATTACACTTCATGACCGCTATCACCTGATCGTCTTCTTTCCGTACAGCCCCCCCCCCCGTCACCTTCTTCCATCCTTCTACACGCACGTATTATATATATACAGACACACGACCTAACGCTCCCGCTCAACATTCACATTTTTACACAACCACCAACCGACATTCTAATGCTCTGCAACTGTTTTTCCTTTACTCATTTTCCTTTCTGGTTTTTTTTTTTTTCTTTTTCTCTTCCTCGAAAGTTCTTTCAATAATACGAAATGACATGAAATCCCAGAAATTGTACGCGAAATGCATGCACATGCAATTAAATCAGGTTGGAGAGCAGAAAACATTAGAGATTATTATTGTTCATCACAGCGACCATTAATCTCTTTGAGCTTATTTACTGGTGACGACAGCGTACTGCTGTCGGGGCCGCCGGGAAAGAGTGTCTTTTCGACATCATCGCCGAGTGCGAGTGCGAGTGCGCCTTGACAGCACTGCAGGAATTTGTCTTCGTTGTCGCCATTACTTGCCGAGACGCTGCAGGCGCCCGTCGTAGAATTGGTCGTGCCATGGACTTGGTCGCAGCACTCCATGTATCGGTCTGTCACCAACGGTGCATCGCCGCAGTAGCAGGTCAAGACGGCTGTGGCTGTGCTGAATAGGGCACAGACATAGATGAGAAAGGCGAACCAACGTTTCATGGTATAAATATACGAAAGCAAATGCAAAACAGAAAGCCAAATGAAGACGTCGAGCAGACTCACACATGCCTATTTATATAGACGACAGCCATCAAAATATGGTTCACGAGCTCATCATCATCTAGCAGGAAAAAGGGGGAGGGCTTCCTGTATATTTTCTTGCTCCTGAAAATAATAATTAGTCCAAGGAGCTGAGCGGAAAAAGCTTTGCTGTACATACAAATAAAAAAGAGAGACGGAAAAAGAATAAAAGAGAGAGTGGAAAAGAGAAATAACAATGAGATAATAAATGATGGGGAGTATGATAACGGGTGGGTGGCGTTGAATGATGCTTTTGCTTATTTTACTGCTGCTGCTCTTGCTGCTGCTGAGGTTGGGGTTGGTCTTCCTTGACGAGGTAGCGACGTAAACGACGCCGCAGGACTTGCATCATGCTGAACTTTTGCGCGCTGATGAAGCTATCGAGGGCAACCTTAATCGCGACGTCAACGTCGTCGGAGCGGACATAGTCACGTAGATGCATCTTGGCATGTGCCTCGGCAAGACGGACCATCGACTCAAGGTGACGCACAGTGATAGGAATGCTGCCGCTCGTCATTGACTCGCGACGTAGTTCCGCAAAGAGCTGCGACAGCTTGTTCTCGTCCATCTGGTGCAGGCGTGGCTGCTTCTCGCGGGCAAACATGATGTATTTCCTGAGCAAATCTTGCGGAATAATCTGCAAGAAATATGAGTGTCAAGTATTACTTTTATAGCTCTAGTACTCACATCAGCATCCTGCTCAGTCAGCTGGTTGTCCTGACCCATCTGATTGTTGTTGAAGCCAGGGTGATGGCGCATATGGCTGCTAATGACACTCGTAGCCAGCCGGTGGTCGTGCTCGGGGTTAACGGTGTCCTTGACGACACAAAGGACATCGAAACGGGACAGGATGGGGTCGGTCAGTTCCACGTTCTGGATAAAGGGGACAGAGGGGTTGTATCGGCCATGGATTGGATTGGCCGCGGCAATGACAGAGCAGCGAGCCTGCAGTGTTGTGACAATACCCGCCTTGGAGATGGAAATGGACTGCTGTTCCATGGCTTCGTGGATCGAAGTTCTAACTCGGGAGTGAGAACCATATCCCTTTACCGGTAAAAAAAGAATCATCTCTACCTGTCTGCGTCATTCATCTTGTCAAACTCATCAATCAGGCACACACCGCGGTCTGCCAGGACGAGTGCGCCACCTTCAAGAGTCCACTCGCGTGTGATGGGGTCTTTATGTACAGAGGCCGTCAAACCGACCGCACTGGCACCTTGGCCAGTCGTGAACACGGCACGATGAGCGGTATTTTCGACGTATTTAAGGAACTGCGACTTGGCAGTACCGGGATCACCCAGCATAAGAATGTTAATATCACCACGGATCTGGTGCTTGTTTTGGATGTTTTTAGGTACACCACCAAACAAGGCCAGGGCAATCGCACGTTTAATGTCCGGATGACCGTAGATAGAAGGCGCGATACTCTTCATGATTCGTCGACTGATGTTCTTGTCCTTGGCCAGCTCCTTGATCTGCTGCTTGTCCTCCTCATTTAAATTGAAGGCAGCAAAGAGATCTTCGTTCTTGTGAATATGGTTGGCTTCAATGATGGTGGCGAACACGGGAAAGCCATTCTTGGTACTCAGCGATGCGTCAAAGTTGTTGCGATAGATACCGCTGACTTCGATCTCCTCACCAGGCTTGGCCTTGTCGATCAGGTCCCAGAGGCAGATCACCTCGCGATGACGAGGCAGACGGCCTGGAGGAACCGTGCCAGGGCTTTCCTGGATAGTCAGCTTTTGGTAGTTGCGGTATGCCGTCTGTTCCATGTTCACAGTGAAGGGGCCCTTGCTCTGGCAGTTAGGACAGGTGCGGATTTTGATCTCGTTGTGAATATCCTGGTAGAATGGACCGAGGAGCTCGTTGCACTTTGAGCAGTTGTATTTCACCCATTTGAGCTGAGGAAAGACGCCGGAACGGCGCGTAACGACGCCCGAGACCCGGACAAGGCAGTTGAGTTGACTCTCACGCAGATCGCGCAGTGTGTTGACGGTGGGAAGGTGGGTGACACGCACGTGGATCTCGCGATGGATCTTTTCATACTCGGGAAACTGCATGAGCGTCACGTCCAAGGCGACTTCGTCGAAGATCTTGAGGACGGCCAGAGGCGCGTTGGCCAAGAAGTAGCCCAGAACAGGCTTGATCTCACTCAGCTGTTCATAGTTGAGCTCAAACGATTCACGATTACCTAAGATGTACACTCGTAAGCTGGAAGGTCCCGTTTTCTTCCTATTACCTACGTTCACCCATATCACGGATGCGACCACCATAGACCGAGGTACCGTGCTCATCGACGAAGGTCTGCAGAAAATCACGGAACTCACGCTTGATGGCTCTGCGGGGTGCTTCCATGCTGACCCAGTCGCTGATCGTATCACCCTTGATATTCTGCAGCTCGTCGAGTGACATCTCGGGCTAACAAAAAACGGCATGAGTCGACTTGTGCCTTAATTTGCCCCATCGCGAGTGGCTGCACTTACTGCATCCTCGGTTCCGTCCAACATGGCATCGTCATCGTAGCGGTGACGACGACGGATGCGCGTTGGCATCTGAGCCGTGGCCATATCGTCGTCGATGCTGTCCAAAAAGGCACCTGCCAAACGGCCCTGACGGCGCTGAATCTCGGCATCGCGACGCGCCAATCGTGCTTCAAGGGCATTTCTCGCACCCAGGTCGAGCTCAGCATAGTTTTCCTCATCGTCAAGGCCTGCGTCTTCATAGCGATCCATTTCCGGGTTGGCAGCATAGTCCCTTTAAGGTAGCGTGTTAGGATATGAGGCAAGCCGATCGCTCCATTGCGTTGGTTTACTTTTCAAGGTCGTCGCCAAAAAGATCTTCACCGTCATCATCTGAGCCTATGCCTTCTCCTTCGTCTGCAATGTCGTCGCCGTCGTCCCTGAAATCGGCCTCTGAGTAAAATGGAGCGGGCGAGGAAGGTGGAATGGAGGAAGGCCCTGGGGAATCGGCAAAGTCAACCGCAGGCGTGTTTTCTTCAATACTCTCGCGTCTTCTCTTGCGATCAGAAGGCTGGTCAGACTAAAAGGATGGACGAGTAAGTTGGAGTCCATAGTTACACCATTCAAGTGTGTGTTCCTTACCATGGCTGGGCTGGGTCAAAGGAATGAAAAAGACAACTTCCGGTGCGCTTGGACCTGAAACAGCAAAAATTTGTTTCCTTTAATCACCCAGCTGATTGTGCCAACCGATAGAATACAGCTGCGTCTATGATACAAGACCAGTGTTATCTCTCGATCCTTGTATGTTAAATATTACTACGTTTATTAGCAGAAGCATGTCAGTATATAGACACTACGTTTCTGTGTAGAATGCAGTGGAAGATAAGTGGACTGCATAGGTAGAACCAGGTTTTTAATTTCTGCACTCAAAGAGGGAAAACGGTGTCTGCTCCTTTTAAACATGAGCGACGACGAGGAGAATATGGACTGGGAAGAACTCTTTGGACCGGATGAACCCATCGCACTGGAGTCGTGGCCAGCCATTCCCGGCTTGACATTGGCACGGCAGGCCATTCCGCATAGTCGACAGATGGAGCTACTGCAGGTGGTGACAGCGTACCTGGACCGAGAAAAAGGCCAAAACCAGGCCATGTGTTTTGGTGAGCTTCCTCCTTCCCTAAAATGGATTGAGGACTGGGTCCGTGATAGCTCTCCGGGGCTGTTTCCCAAGGCCATCCTCGATCGTCAACCTTTATTTGATCAAGCTATTATCAACCACTATGCGCCAGGTCAAGGCATCGTTCCCCACGTCGACCTAGCACGGTACGTTTGAAAGATAGTATCCCATGCAATGTGTGTCTGACGTGAAGTAAAAGGTTTGATGATGGAATTCTTATTATCTCACTACTCTCTTCGTGTGTGATGGAGATGCGACCAGCGACAGAAGCCATGAAGCAAGAAGGGAATAACAGCTACTATGACAGTAAAGCAGAACAAGATGATAGGAACAGAATAGCTGTCATACTTCGACCAGGAGATGTACTTGCGATGGCAGGCCCAGCACGGTATGAGTGGAGTCACGGGATCCCGGAACGAAGCGTGGATGAGATAGGTGACGAGGTTATCCAGCGAGGGACTCGTATTAGCATCACATTACGACGCATGTTGAAATAAAAGTAAATTTAATGCTCACGCTGTGGCTTTTCCCTCCCTTTCTCCTGCATAATATATTACTTTTGACACAATGGTAAGCATTTTGCTCACTCGGACGAACGCAACCTGACTTGGGATACAGATTCGCCGAAACACCCGTCTGAGAAGAGAATACCTTTACAAAAAGTCGCTTGAGGCAAAAGAACGTGCCACTTTTGAACGAAAACAACAGATCAAGCAGGCCATTGAAGGTGACACCGTCTCATTCTTTTCTATTTTTGAAACTGAACATTGTCACTTTTACGTCTAGAGGGAAAACCTGTCCCAACAGAATTACAGAATCTCGACAAGGCAACCCGAGCTGACATTCCTTTTGATCAAGCACAAGCTGGTAATATTTTTTCATAGCCGAGATCGAAGGAGACTCAGTTTTGCTGTTATAGAACTTACGACACACGCCGATGACGAGTATTCCCGGGCAGGAGTATACGATCCCAAAGTGGTCATTACTACGTCGCGCGATCCGAGCAGTCGGTTGATTCAGTTCTCCAAGGTAACTTCAAGTCAATTTATTATCTTCATCTCCTCACACCTTATTTTTCAAGGAACTGCGACTGGTTTTCCCCAATGCGCAACGTATCAACCGTGGTAATCACGTTATCAAAGATATCGTCGACGCATGCCGCAACAATGAAGTGTCCGATTTGATTATTGTTCAAGAGCACAGAGGCCAGCCAGGTAATTAAGACGGAAAGTGTTTTGGGCATGCATCTCATATACATGTACTATATGATAGACGGCTTGGTGGTGTGCCATTTCCCGTACGGTCCAACCGCCTATTTCTCTCTGCACAACGTTGTCCTTCGACACGACATCAAGGATCAAGGCACTGTTTCCGAGGCTTTTCCTCATCTCATCTTTAATAACTTCAACTCTCGCCTAGGCCAACGTGTAAGTAGCGGACCAATTTTTGCGAGAGCAGTCTTTTCATAAGCATTATCTTTAGGTCACCAACATCCTTAAATACCTCTTCCCCGTACCCAAAGAAGACAGCAAGCGCGTCATGACATTTTCTAATGAGCGAGACTATATCTCGTTTAGGTATGTATTTTTTTCAACCCTAGCCCGGTATACTTACCCAGAATTAGACACCACGTCTTTGTCAAAACAGGCAGCGATGTCGAGCTGGCCGAAGTTGGCCCACGCTTCGAAATGCGAGGTAAGTGAGGCTTGTTTTTCCCTAGTGATGACTGTTAACATGTGAAACGATGATAGTATACGAGATTCGACTCGGAACGGTGGAGCTCGCAGAAGCCGATGTCGAATGGCAGCTGTCTTCGTTTACGAGAACGGCGGGCAAGAGAATGGATCTCTGAATGTTACACTGCATCATACATTACATATCTATCATCCCATCCTATATTTCATTCACAATATGAAAATCATCCTACTATGTTCCTTCTCATTCCGTGCTTTTTGGTCAAATTTGAGAATAATATTAATATTCTGAATCTCCACGCTATTCTCGATACATGTGAAGTTTACCCCGCGGATGCTTGCGAGCAACTATTGATAACTGAAGGATATTTTAGCACGCAGTAAGTAGGTGATCTGCCCATTCGTTAACCTTTTTTCCATATAATGCTAGATGCTGGCCTCCTTCCTTCTTCTATTTTACCTTGTGAAATCGATTCTCAATTCATAAGCATTTCCCATTCTTCCAACTCACTTTCTATATTACGTAACCAAACAATACTATTAAACATTATCCTTGTTGGCGAAAGTAGCAATAAACAGTACAATTAATTCAAATTGTTGTCACCATTGACATCTGTCGAAGTCCAAGCGAGATTTGGCTCTCTGAAAAGAAAAAGCAAAAACTTATGCTTCGGCGACCTCCAATCGAAACTGCGGTTTCGACGACTAACGCCTTGGATTTCAAGATTCATTCAGTAAATTTTCTGTTTAGCTTACTTTTTGCTTTTGTTTGTAGAGCGAACTCGAACTGCTTGAGCTGCTTGAGGTCACATGCAAGACGCCCTTCCCGGCATTGATGTGTGCGAGAGCTCGGTGACCAGTTGACGAAATATACATCCATGTTGGTAGGTGCTTGGGCTTGAAGACGGTCAGCCTTTTGGCCAAGGTCGAGACTATGTGGTTGAGCTGGAATAGGCGTATATGCTGTGAGTGTTGAGGCCCATTTTCAAAGTTATTTTTCTTTTGTATCTCAGGGCGAGTTTCCTCGCGCTGCGAACCGCAGAGTGCTAAATTGGGCCCTCACAATCGACTGCGCTTCCTCGCATCGCTTCCGTTAAGTCCCTGTGATAATGGTGCAATTGTTGGAGCAGTCAAAGTATGGTCGCTTCTTGTGCAGCGCACGTGTCGAAGCGTCCAATTGGCATCTTATAAACCGATGAGTCAGCCGTCATTGTGGAATGATTTGCTGAAATATTTGTGGGAAATGTTGAAATGCATATAATAGTAGTTGTAGTGTTATGTTCACAAGGCTATTTAAATGGGAAGGAATAAATAAGTCATGATCTAACTTGTTACGAGTCATAAGGTGCCGCATATCATGAAAGTTCCCTCTAATCACATAAGACTGTGTGGCTACTAGATTAGATGTTCCAATCGATAAACTGCTTCACGCGACAGGAACAAATCCAAGAATGATCCAGGAATGTACTTCACATTAGAGAATTCTTAGTGCAAAGCGATTGTCAAATTCGGTATATATTTCATTTACCTGGAAAAACATCGTATAAATTCTTGCTCACGTGACTCCGCTTTTCACTTGATATATTTGTGTCCGCCTGTTACTCCCCTTTTTGGCATCCGACTGACTCAAAACTCAGAGAGGGGCTACAAAAAAACGTGGACTATCTACAGGTACTTCTGAAGGACGGTTTGAGCAAGGTTTTGAGCGATTTTTTCGTCCGTCAGCTTTAAAAAATATTTTAGTATATATTTATTAAGTATTGACAAAAAT